>JAPQRQ010000013.1:11230572-11245130 GCA_037367365.1 Apogon talboti | reverse complement strand
TGTATATATATATAAGGTGCGTAAACAGTATAAATAAAGTCTTGTTATATCTGCAAATAACACACTAAGGTTGAAATGTCGAATTTCAGAGTATTTCTATGAGTGGGGTTAATATGTTATTATATAGATAAATGTGCATTCCTGTGTGCAGTGATTGCGGACAGCTGTGTGTATTTTCACTATATGTTTTGCCTCTGTGAGTGTGTGTGCATTCCCTAGAGATCAGTGCACATCTGTGGTTTATTCATCCCTGTGGATAGCTAAGGGTGTACATGCTGAAAGGATGCATCAATCATATGAAGGGGGGTTCAGACACAGAATAAGTATGATCAAAAAATGTAATCTAAGTGATAAGAGTGTAGGAGAAGAGGGAAAAAAATGTTTAATTTTCTTCTTGTTTTGTCACAGCCTAAAACATGTTGAGCTCTGTGCACCCCGCCACCTTCCAATCCCACACACTGTGAAGCTCCTGCTGTCCATATCAATTAGCAGCATTTAGCTGGTCACACCACTGCGCTACAGATGACTACATTTCCCACGTCTCAGTGAGGCAGATTGCCTCCCATTATTAATGGCACTGCTGGGGAGGAGATAGTTGCTGAGTGCTACACTGTGAACCTGCAGTTGAATTCATGCCATGAGAGTGCTGCAGGAAACCTCCTCCTCTCTGCAAAAGGTCAACTATTCAGATATATGGAGACATTTTTCCTACAGTTCCTGCTCATTTTATCAACTGTTTGGCTCAGGTGTCCGAATATGAACGCTTTCAAGTTCAAAAGAAAGTAATGTCAGCTGTCAAATAAGATAAAAATAATTAAAAGCAAAGAAACACATGAGATGGAGTGCTTCTGCAGAGCATAGATAAAGTGTCAGTGTGCATATGTGATCACACACATGCATTTTCTTACATACACAAACACACACACATACCCTTGATAGGCAGGGGATTGAAGGTTGAGATGTGGAGGAGGAGGGGCAAGGGTGACTGATTGATCTTGGCATGGTGTTAATAGTTTCAGTGATGGAAGGCATGACTCCTGTTTCTGTATGTGTGTGTGTGTGTGTGTGTGTGTGTGTGTGTGTGCGTGCATATGTGGGGGCACACATCACCCAAGCTTTATTGATCATGTTCCAGGGGTGTGGGTTAATGCTCAGCGTTTTCGAAGCACTCAGGGCAGATGGCAGCCAAAGTCACTCCATGAAAAAGGGCCGTTGGCGTGGGATCTGCGTATTTAATCCTTAAATCAAGGGGAAGGGGTTAAATGTTGTGTGTCACCTTCATCTGAAGCGACTCTTGGAGACTGAGAGTCACTACAGAGGGGCATTTCAAGCTGTGAAAAATGCTAGATATAGACATTGTTGCTAATGCGCTGAGGTTTCTACAGTAGATTTACATTCAGCTGTGAAAAGTAGGTTCAAGAAATAGCACAATTTTATTTCATTCATTGTAGCTCATCAGTCAAAATCACGAGAAAGTCATCTATTATTATTATTAAAAATTATAATAACATTTTACATATATACATTTTATTTATATATTTATTTAAAGACTTCATGAAGATCGTACCAAAGCTATGTCAAATGTAAAATAAAAAAGAAACAGGAGAAAAAGGCTGAAAAAAACATGAAATTAGAAGAAATTAGAATTAGAAGAATATATCTTCACTGTCAGGCAGAAATCACGTAAGTCCATTTTTGGTCTTTTTTTTTTTTGGTCATGAAACTTTTTTATTGGTCAGTCTTCACATTGACCTGATGGGTTTAGAAATATTTAACCAATGACTACATCTCTTAACTCTTTTCATTTATTTAGAATATCCATAGTTTTTCCAGTTTCTTGAAAAATAACCGTTTTGGACATAAGAGGTTTCCGCCCGATAGCGATGATATGTAAAAGATATGATGCCATAAAAGATAAAAAGGACATGAATGAATTTCAGATATAAAAGACATTATTTAAATAGTGGAAGAATCAGTAGATATTACAGGAAGTCGTCGTGTATTTTAGTAGAATTTTATATTTTTTGGGTGTTGAGTTGAAACCATTGTGGAGTTTTTCTGTCAAAGGCAATGAACCGCTCCCCAAAAGGATGGCTTTAATGTCGCTGTGACAACAAGATGTATGGTAGCAGTTTGCAGGATGGTTGAAAACACGGCTGAAAAATGCCAGTGTTTGTTCACTAAACAATGTACTCTTCTCTTCCAGGTGACACAAATCCAGTTGGTTATTTGCAATATGTTTCTGCCCAATAAAACTAAAAGCATCAAGCACAGTACAAAGTGTTATGTCCTTGGTTACAACAAAATGCTGTATTGTCTCTTTTTGGAGTTACGCTCCAAGTTCAGAGGGTAATAAGTATTTTGAAAGTTCATTATCCTCTCTAGGTGACCGACAGGCAATAATAGAGCCTCCATCCCTCTCCACAAATCTCTGGCACAGTTTCTGAGATGTTGGCTATTAATAGACAGTACTGAAGGAGTGTAATTTTGAGGAGGTTTGGACATAACTTCAGAGTAAATGTTTCTAAGTGCAGTATTATTAGTGTTTATTGCGCTCGAGAGAGGCTTGTATTGAAGCTATACACCAGGGGTGTTAAACACATGGCCCGTAGGCCAAAAACGGCTCGCCTAAGGGTCCAATCAGGTCCGTGGGATGAATTTGTGAAATGCAAAAAATACAAAGAACATATTAATAATCAAGGATGTTAAAATCATTCTAGTTCAGGTTCCACATACAGAACAATATGATCTAAAATGGATCAGACCAGTAAAATACTATCATAATAATCTATAAATAATGAAACATTTTTGTCTTTGTTTTAATGTAAAGAGTAAAATTGCATGAAAATGTTTACATTTAGAAACTATCCTTTCATAAAAGGTGAATAAGTTCAATAAATATGAACAACATAAAATGTTTTGTGTATTTGTAGATCTGCTGTGATCTATAAGTTGTACATGTGTTGCACATGTGTAAATGATAAACTGAGGGATTAACCCTGTATCAGGCAAGTGACTATTTTTGGTAATTTCCACAAACATTAAATATGGGGCCAATCCGGTGCCTCAGTCAGGTCAAGAAGCATGTTGGTTTTTAGAAATTACACAATGTGTTTATTTTTTAGCAAGTGCTGCTCGGATATTTTATGGCAAGAGGAGGGAGACTGTTGTCACGGCAACAAACGAGGAAGTAGATGTCCAATAACACACTAAGGTTGAAATTTTGAATTTCAGAGTATGAGTGCTCTATAAAGGGTTAAAATGTTAAAATTGCACTTATTTTTCTTAAGAAATTCCAGGTTGCTCATGTATGTTCCTCTTATTCACATTTTTTAAAGAATACTTTGTAGATATAAACATTTTTGGAGTGTAATTTTACTTGTTCCCCTGTTATTTTACTGGTCCGATCCACTTTAGATTATATTGAGTTGTTTGTGGCTCCTGAACTAAAATGAGTTTAACATCCACTTTAAATGCCTTATGAAGCAGAAATCAAGTATTTTTCGGTGACTGCATTGATCAATAGCTCTACTGATGATACGTTTTGGAAAATTTGTGTGATGGGGCATCATAAATCCAGCTCACTGCCCTGGTAAACAGACAAAAAGTAAGAAGTTTAGTGTTAAGCATCGATACTGGCAGCGATTGTTGCATTTCAAAACAAGCTCCCCAACTCTGAACTGATTTATCATTTGCTATCTAATGGCACTTTCCAGGCCTGAGGGAGTGCAGCAAACCAAATTCATGCACTTTTTTTTTTTTTTTCATTTTTTGGAGAGGTGGGGGGTATTAACAAACCGCTGATTCAAGCAGCGTGATTGCTGGCAGCATACACCTCCACTTAGCTTAACGGCCCTCATAAAATTAACAGTGGCAATAAAACACATACCGCGAAAGTATGTTTCTAATGACACCTGGAGCCCCGCAGGTCATTTGTGTTGGAAATTATACAGTAAAATATTATTGAAGCCACCAACTGCACAAGATCAGAGAGCACAGTAGTAGGGAGAGCTCAGTTTGAGATGCGAGGCTAAGTTAAGGATTTTTAAGCCTGTGGTTTGCCTTTAAGTTGGAGTTATCGTCTCAAAGGGTGACGTCTTCAAAAGCGCACCAGAAAGCATGTTTTGATGTATCAAGAAGACATATAAGACCTCTCAGATATAGTTGCTTTGATGATGACTACAAGCAGAACTCTCAGAAAGCTAAATCACAGTTCTGCAGTTCTGCACTATATATGTGTTGCTGCCATTTGTATTATAGCTTTCCCTGTGGCCGTTTTTACTACACCTATTGACACTCCTGAATTCCATAGTGCTTTCTGAAGATAGCCGAAGTTGTAAATTGCATCTAGAAGCTACCTCAAAAAGTCAGAAAAAGCCATTACTCAGGGCAGAGATCTCAATATGTTTCCGGAAACCCAGGAGGAACATGGAAATTGAAAAATCATCTGCACTGCTCTGCAATGTGGAGTAAATGATCCTATACTTTGGAGAGATGAGGGGAAAAAAAATCTTATCTGTTGCTCCTTGTCCTGGGTGAGCCATTAAAGCCTTCAACCCCCGAGGGAACATATGTTTAGGCAGTAGAAGTTATTTTTAAATCATATATATTGGATGGACATGGTATCCATCACAGAGCTCTGATTTATCTCTTTTCTATAAGTGCTGCGATGGCCATTGCAGCTCATTATTTCTCAATTTCTAGGCCTGTTTTTTAACCAGGAACTTGCCTGCCAAATCACAGGTTTCTAGGACATTTGTTCCTTTATATACATTTCTTTGCGCCTCATAAATGTGTGTATTTTAGGTCACGGTAATTATTGGAAAGCACTCGTGGCCCTGTCTGAAATAGACTCGGGGTAGTACTGTAATATATGCCCACAGTGTCGGTTTATCTCGGCATCACGCTGGCAAGACAGGAAAGGCTACAAATTACATCTCACAGTTCTAATACTCGGTCAGCAGGGATAGCATGTGACTCAAAGCCTTGATTCTTTTTTTCCTCTGAGAACTCAATGGAACATGTGACAAAATGAGTCACTTGTTAGGCAGCCCTGAGGAAACTGGCAAAAAGAACGCTTTATTAACTTAGATTCTTCCTAGTTACAAGCCGGACCGAATATAGTATAATCTAAGATGTGAATCATGAGTTGAGTACATTTATTAAGCTGATTCATCATGGCCGTGGCGTATATGCAATACAGAGTTTCATTTCTGCAGCATTTTCCAGCATATAAGCTCAGTTAAACATGACAACGCTACCCATTTCAGTGAAGCAGCAGCAATTTATAGACATATTTATGTCACTCTGATGACATGTTGCTGCCATTGATGCCATTCTGAAAACATGCTTTAAGAGAAGATGTTGACAAAATACTGAAAAACTGAATAGCATACACAGTGGTGTATTATAATATTTACGTACGGTAGTCCATGAAGGTTTGACCTTCTGTTTGCATGCACTTAAGTGTACCTGTTCCAGTCATACTTACGACATTAATTTTGCTTTGTGTATTACTTATAAGCAAGAAAGGTGCAAATTCAGTAAAAAAAAAAATAAATAAATAAAAAAAAAAATCGCCAACGCCTTGATTCCCATTGTTCCAAGTCATTTCTCACAGGGGGCTACAAAGTTAATGATAACTGGTTCCTAATTTCAACATAAATCGTGGGGTTGGAAGAGGTGGAACTGAGTAGACACGTTATATTCTTTGCAGCTTCGACATTTAACAGACATTTAAACACAACACAGCAAACAAGTTTATGGCAATATAACTTAAGACCTACCATATCAAATTTAATACCTTTTAAAGGCTTTTTTAATGTGTTAAATGCACATTTGTATATTCAAAACTTTTAAGACTCTTTAAGACCCCGCGGGAACCCTGACTTATTGTTTATGCAGCTGTAAGCTTTGCACTCCACCATTGTCCTAGAAACACGACCCAGCACTGGCCGATAATGTGTCGTCTTAGACTAGCGTCTACTGCACGGGGTCACTGACCAGTTCATCGCAGCCCAGGTAACCAGATATTACAACGTTACACTACCAGTGTAGGAACAGCCTGTGAAGGAGGCAACATGTCTCTGACCATGCCTGACTGACGGATCACTGACTTATTTGACAATGGGCTGTGACATAAGTTACAAGACAGAACCGCTAGTATTATACGCGATCTTTTGAAATAGCTAGCAATGAAAATTCACAACACATACCCTTAAGCACAAGTCCTGTAAAGATATTCACATGCATGGAGTTGAAAGATTCACTCAAAATACAATGTTTTAGATTTCACACACTTACAATTTACCATAAATTTGCATCACTGGCTAATGTAGTGTTGTTATGCTAATTTATGCCAGAAAAATTAAGCATGGTGTTGTGGGAGTGTTGCCAAAAAAAAAATTTAAAATGCTGCATCGTGATTATATATTCTATAATGGAGGTCCTTAGTATTTAGCTTGTTCAGTGTCAGCGGTCACTAAACATTGGCAAAGCAATGGGTTATAAAGTCAACATGCACAATAAAAACAAGGCAGTCAACAAAAAAAAAAACAAAACTGTTGCCGAGTAAACTGAGGAGGATAAAATTGCCATATGTAGAGTGGAAACATCACCTGCTGCTGTGTCAGAATCTAGCAGTATAAATGCAAACATGAAAACTCTTGGATCCTTTTAAGGTGACAGTATAAACATCCCTACTCCGGGAAAAACACTGTCAACATGCCATATATGTGCGCAGGGAGGGGTGATGTCTGAAAACAATTTTCCATTTCAACATGCAGTTTACAGACTGTCAGCAAGAGGGCATTAAAAGCTCGTAACACTTGCAGGAGAATATATGCCTCTCTCAGGGATGGTTATGTCATTCTGCCTCTTTCTGCTTGTGTTCAGCCACAGGAAGCTGAATTCCTTATATTTAGAGGCAGAAACAATAGCCTGATCCCTCTGGTGTTTATGCCACTGTCCCAATTTCTACCAAACTACTCTTGTAGTCCTCCTACACAGTTACAGCATTGTCATTGAAATGGGTGCGTACAAACCCGTCATACTATAAACACTGGGTTAAAAATGAACTTGGCAACCTCCACTTACATGGCAAAAAAACCCTGTGAAAACTGCTGATGGTGGGAATCGCCGCTACGTAGGTTATAATGGCAGGCGATCATGTGATCTCTCATCTCAGGCGCATTCAGGTTCAGATACTAGTTCCTGTGCTTGACCAAACGTGCAGCTTGTGGACCAAAACCAGCCTTCCAAAGGGTCCAATCTGGCCCGTGGGATGAATTGGTGAAATGCAAAAATTATACTGAAGATATTAACCCTTTAACCCCTGACGTGTCTGTGGTGAGTGTTCTGAATGTATGATTTGTTTTAAATATTCCTAAAAATTCAAATGTTTGCTCTATAGAAAAATTTCAAAATGTGCTGATAGAGTAGACCTTGTTCTTTCCATAGACATCTGAGCATGCTCAGTGCACCCCCTGCCGTCTGTGTAATGGGGGAAAAACACGGAGCATGGAGTGAGACCAACTCACTATAAAAATAGACGGTTTGGTCTTTTTTTTCCACTGTTCTCCTTGTATTTTTTTTTTCTGTTGTTTGCAGTGTTGTTGTGAATTTCCTTTTTTTTTTTTACTGTGTTTTTACGGAGTTTTGACCGTCTAACTGCTTTTTGGAGTTCAACCTGGCGTCAAAAAGCAGCTGGGACTGATTTAGAAAAATAGACCCCCAAAATAAAAACTACTGGGCCCAAATTCAAATATTTGTTCAGTGTGTTCCAGTTCACAGTTCATGTTCAACATCCTACATCTCTTATTGATGTACATTCTGAGTGTCTTAGTGTATTTAGTAAAAACCTGTCAAACTTCAACTCCTCTCTGTCTTTTTCTGTTATTCCACCCTGTTTTTACCCTGAAACACATAGTAAAGCAAAACCACTGAGGAAAGGGTTAAAGGGTTAACAATCAATCATTTTAACTCAGGTTCCACATGCCGACCATAATAACCTATAAATAATGACAACTCCAATTTTTTGCTCTTAGTTTTAGTTTTAGTGTAAAAAAGTAAAATTACATGAAAATGTTTACATTCACAAACTGAAAGAACCTGAACAAATAAGAACAAAATCAAATGTCTTAAAAAAGTAAGTGCAATTTAAAAAAAAAAAAAAAATTCTGCCTACTACTAAATGCTTTCTTTATTTATAAATCCAGTGCGTTGCACATGTGAAAAAGCTAATATAATAATAATATTGTTAAAATTGTACTTATTTTTGTTAAGTAATTTCAGCTTGTTTGTAGTTATTCATGTTATTCACATTTTTTAAGGAGAGTTTGTAGATGTAAACACTGTCATAATGTAATTTTAATTACATAAAATCACACTGGGCTGAAAGTGGCCCTTTTCAAGTTGATGTTTCGGGAGAGACATGAAATCTGCCCCAGTCATGCTTAAAAATATACAGTATTAACATTTTTTTGGCTGATTTTTCTCATTTCTTTATTTAGCTGCAGTTAAAAGTATTTAAATGCTACAATTATTTTAAGCACAGAAACCACTGACTGTCAAGGAACAGGAAATCAGGCAGGATGATTCTTATTTTAGAATGGGATTTCAATGGGTAAACGTCGATTTTAAATGCAAGACCGAAGGAGGAACACATTTGCATACTGGGATGTTGTCTTTACGGGAGAAAACAAATGTGAAATGACAGCATGGTATTAATGAAACGCTCCTAAAAGAGAAAAAGAAAACCAAACTTGGGCGCTTGTAGTGGATGAACGGGTGAAGAGAAGCAGAGGACACAGTGGAAGCTTTGGGGAATGTTCCCTTTCAATTCCACAAAAAAAACAAAAAAAACAAAACAATATCAAAGAAGGAGCATCACCCAGAAAGAGAGAATGTGTATTGATTGTTGAGTATCTTTAGAAAGATATTTTGCTGTTGCTGTCTATAATCAGAAGTACAAAATTAGAGAATCTCAAGTTATTGATTGCACTAGGAATTGTAGCTATACATCACTATGGGCACTAGGCTATTTCATTCTCTTGATTAAGACCCCCAAGGGTAAGGGCTTTAAAGAGTGAAACTGTAATCACTTTCCCTTTCATGAAGAACGTTATTTTTATCTCCTGCTCATCGGGTTGTGTGAAGAACATCGAGGAGAGCATTGAACAACAGTGGCACACAGTCCTCACACTTGTTTAAGCCTTCTGTTATTGCCGTGTGTGTGTGAGGGGAGTTATATTTAGCTCAAGAGTGTATTTATGTGTGTTTATAATTAGTTTCATGATCTTCTGGTCACAATGGACATGTGGATGATCAGAGTATTGTTACTGTTAATATTGTGTCTATTCATGTTTTATGTCATTTTTATTTGATTCTATTTTTAGTTGTCTTGTTATTTTACTTTTTTCTTATTTTCTCACATATTATTTTTTCATTATTCTGTGATAAGTGCTATATAATTAGCCTTATTATTATTATTATTATTATTATTGTTGTTGTTTGCACTGACTGGAGTGGCACCTCTAATTTCATTGTACACACAATGACAATAAAGACTATTCTATTCTATTCTATTCTAAAAGAAAGGAGTACGCAAACACTACATCAAGGATGAGCACCTTCATCAAATGGGATGGAGGCTCTTGCTGTTTTTCGCTAACTTAGTGTGTGTGATAAAGGTTTCAAACATGGGCTATACTTAGTGGTTTATCTGTGGTGTCATTATTTTGTTGAACTATAATAAGAGCCTAAGTTCTACAAACGTCAGAAACTTGAGTGCAGGATTGGTCTTTGCTGTCGAAATGTAGCCTGTTTTGATTTGTGTTCTATATGATCGGGAATGCTATGTTTTATACACTGTGCTGTTTGGATTCGGTACCACAGTGCCTTGCATTTTATATTCAACGTATATGATATAATCTCCCGGCCAACATTATTAACCTTACTCAATACTGGTTAGAATTTTCATATTCTATAATTAAAATTCTAATTCTGTAAGTGAATGTTTGTCATTTTCATTATCATTCATGTATATTTCCTTTATATTTCATCACCCTTGTTTTCACCTATTGTTTTTATTTGTGTCATATCCTACACATCTTTGTCATTTATTCTCTTCCTGGTTAAATAAAGGTTAAACAAAATCATCAGCAATAAATACTACAAAGTAAGCCTACAGAACACAATCAATGAAACAGCATAAGAGCACTTGCATCAGTGTCCCTGTATTGAATATTTGAAATAAAAGGCTGTGTAATCAGAGATATTTTAGTCTGTTCAGCTCAGCGATGGTTCTTTCAGTCTCACCGAAATTGCACACATGATGTTTGTTCTTTTACAAGGTGAGCCAAGAAAGCTGCAGTTTGTGGTAGAGACAGTAAAGTAACATCTAGTTAGTATATTGCACCTCATTCTTTGAGCGGCAGCTGAACAAGTAGTAAAATTAGTGAATATCTCCACAAGTCTGGTCATGTTGAAGTTTCAGAGAAGAGACTGTAGAAAGAGATGCTACTTTTGGGTGTGTACTATATACATATAACTGGTAGAAAATGTGGACAATGAAACACTAAAGGTACACCAACAGACTGTAATCTGCAAAAGTAAAAAGGAATTTTTCATTTTACTTAACGTTGACGTGCATAGTGGAAACATGTTTACGACCAGCATTTTAACATCAGACCAAGGTGAGTCAGTTGTGACGTTAAATGACAATAATAATAGGAATCAGTCTCATCAGGTTGTAAAACATCTGTGAATCCCATACTGAATGGTCCATTTGAGCCCACATGTATCAGTACATTACATACATGGGTACAGAGTGGCTCAATGTGCAGGCAGTGATGAGTATCTACAATTAACAACCACCACAGACTAATTATTAAAACCGAGACAAACTGGTCAGCGCCCCTTTAAAAGAAGAAACATTTCTGTCATTTTTCACACTCTGTGCCGTTGAACAAAAAACGTGCTATATTAGTCAGTTTAGTCACACTGGATGAATGCACGCTAAAGAGTAGGCTTTGAAAAACAACCTGATGAAATGGAATACAAATTCTGACAAAGAGTCTACCCGGATGAATGGAAAAGAGCAGCTACCTACTTTTAAAAGGATAAAACACCCCCCAGACAATGGATCCCACATATTAGTAGATATATTTTATAAAAGGGGACACATTATACCTTTAGAATCATTAACAAATGCGAGCTCCCTTCAGCAGCTGTGCAAATGTCCGTCTGATCGCAGATACGCTTGTTTCATCATTTTTAAACAAATATCATATTTGACAGATCCTCCTCAGGCAGGTGACTCCTGTGTACACAGCCACGCTAGTGTTTAATTTCCTGAAACTGTATAGCGCATGTTTTTTATACCTTATCAAGTTTTGCAGTATGCTGCTGTGGGCTGAAAAAAAAAAACAGGTTTTCTGTTACATATACACAAACATACACCGTTTGTTCTCACTTTGAGATCAGAAACATGCATCATAGTTGCACATACACACTGTTTACACATTGTGTGCAGAACGTATTGAATAAAGTTATCGCAAATTGCTAATCAGTTTTTGTAGGCTTAATCCTCGCAATGAAACAGATTATAATTAAAACGTTTGAAGACTGAAGCGTTTCAGCCAAATTAGACTGAATAGAAAGCTGCTATTTCCTTTTTATGGATTAAAACCACATTGTTTTCATCTGCTTGTGGCCTTCAGTTGTTGTCTTTGTGCCACTCGATCTGATATGTACTGTATTTCAGCTTTAAAAAGAAAAAAGTGCCATTATAACGATATCATGTCTCAACATGTGCATTACAGGCAGAATATTGTTAAAATTTGCTCTAATTTTTTTTGACATTTCAGGTTGTTCATATTTTATTGTTAAGGGATAGTTTATTAATGTAAATATTGTCATAATTTAATGTCATTTTTTGCAGTATGACAAAAAAATGGAGTTGTCATTATTTATCGGCATAATATAATTTTTTTTCACATTAAAACAAGAAAAACAATTTGAGTTATTATTTATAGGTTATTATTAACCTTTTATTTTATTTATATAGCTATTAGCTATTAATAGCTAATAATAGCTATTTAGCTATTATTTTACTTGACATCATATTGGTCTGTATGTGGAAACTGAAATAAAACGAGTTCAACACCCTGGACTGTTAATATCGTCAGTGTAATGGGCCAGATTGGAACCTTGGGTGGGCGGGTTTTGGCCCACGGGCCACATGTTTGACACCCCTGCTCTATCATAGTTGCATATACACACTGTTTACACACTATGTGCAGACTACATTGAATAAAATTATTGAAAAGAGAGCTGCCATTTCCTTTTTATGGATTAAAACCATTGATTACATCTGCTTGTTGATTTCAGTTGTGTAATATGTACTGTATTTCAACTTTAAAGAGAGTACATTCAAGTCATTTCTTTCCCGTTCAGAGTGGCACAATGGCCACATAGTAGAAAAAAAGGACTTCCCATAAGCCTCTTTTGACTCCAACAATGAGGGTTTGCTCTTCTTGCACCACAGCAAAATAAATGGTGAAAACAGAGGTTATAATAGAGCATTCAATGTTGCTCACATGTATTTGGTGTTCAGGTCATTTCAATCCAACAGGGTCAGCCTTACTATTACCCTGTTGTTGACATTGTGTTGGTTTCGGTTGACTATTTTCAAGGCTAGGTTTAAACATTTCAAACATTAGAAAAGCGAAGCCGCTATCAAATCATATCAAATTTTATTTATTTAGCGGCAGGCTTTCAAGCTAATTTACAGAAAGCCAACAGAATCCTCCAGGAGTAAATACTTGGTGACAGTGGAAGGAAAAACTTCCTTTTAACAGGCAGAAACCTGGAGCAGACCCCGGCATCCTGGAGGATGATCGTCTGCCTTGACCAGCTGGGGTTCAAGAGAGAGGGTAAAGCAAGAGAGAGAGACAGAGAGAAGGGGAGGTGGATAGGGGGGTAGGGGGAGACACATGGATGCACAGCAAACTGAACTAGAAGTATTAGGAAGTAGAACAGCTGGTGTTAGTACAATTACCTGTAACTAGAAAAACTGTCCAGGACTGTTAATACTACTATCTATATGGGTACTAACAGTGGATGTACTACTACTGCAACTACTAGTACAAATAATGCACACTTCTATTATCATCGATGTAATTATATAATAAACACTATCATAATTATATGGATAAATGAACAATGATGCTGGAGGCAGGAGGGGAACAGGACCACAGCAGGAAAAACCTGTGAGGACATAAAGCACACAGACCTCGGGGAAGAAGTCAAGTCAGTAACATGTATTTTTGCTGCTAATCAAAATTAATGCCTACATTTCTCACAGTAGTTTTGGTCTCCATGGTAATGCCATCCATGGTGACTACTTCGCTAGACACTGCAACCCTAACAGTTTTTGGGCCAGGCACAATGACTTCAGTTTTGTCTGAGTTTAACAGCAGAAAGTTGTTGGTCATCCAATCTTTAATGTCTTTAATGCACTCCTGTAGATTAGTTAGCTGATTGGCTTCATCAGGTTTAATAGACAGATATAATTTGGTATCATCAGCGTAACATTGAAAGTTGACGGAGTGTTTCCTTATTAAATTACCTAAAGGAAGCATGTATAAGATAAACGTATTGGTCCAAGAACCGAGCCTTGAGGAACTCCATAACTAACTGTAGTGGACTGAGAAGATTCATTATTAACATTAACAAACTGAAAATGATCTGTTAGATAGGATTTAAACCACATTAAAGCCGATCTCTCAATACCAACTGATTGTTCCAACTGATTGCTATGTAAAAATCTTTACTTGCTTGGAGACTTAATGGCTTTAACGTTATCTCAGACTTGGAAACATTTCCCCTGATGCATTGCGGTACGTGAGTATGTATGATCAGGTGGCGGATCTAACAGAGATACGTGCGCCAAATGATGACTAATGACTGGGCCGACTTGGCAGTTGATAGCATAATGTTTAAGCTGTACCGAACAAGATTTACACATGTCTTGCCTGGTATAATCACACAACAGGGCTGCAGCAGACGATGATTCTATAGATTGACCCAGTTTTCCTGAATGATACATTTTCCTGCCAAGGACGGTCACCTGAGTGCACTGAGAGTTTGAAAATTAAATTTTAGTTCATGGTTTATATTTGACCTTTTCTATAAAGCAGTATAGTTTTGTGCATTGACAGCTTTTCCTTAAAACCAATAATTAACTACAATTATTGCAATCAGCAGTTTTTTCACTTGAAGCAGGGAAATCAGTCAAGTGTAACACAGACAATAGGGACTGACACTTGTGGCTATAAAAATAAACCAACTCAGCAGTTCTGGAGAATTAAAAAAAATAAAATAAATAAATAAAAAGGGGGGGGAGGGGAGGGGGTGATGATGGATGGATGGGTCAGATGGGTGGATGAATAGATGTATGGGTGGGTCCTGTATGCATGAATGATTGATAGATAGATAGATAGATAGATAGATAGATAGATAGATAGATAGATAGATAGATAGATAGATAGATAGAT
>JAPQRQ010000013.1:11198754-11211661 GCA_037367365.1 Apogon talboti | reverse complement strand
TTATAATATATCAACTTTGCTGTTTGTTAAATAAATAGATTAATTTGAGATCAACCAATTCTTGCTATTTATTACTTCCATAAAAGAACACGCAGGAGAAGAGCAGACATATAGAAGAATAGAATAAAAGTTAGAATTGCTCATTTCTCTAACAATAGACATAAACATATGCTCCCATTCAGATGATGTGTTTTTGCAAGGGAAGACCTTGCAAATTTCAACAAGACAAGGCTAAACCTCATACTGAATCTATTATAACAGCATGGCCTCATAGTAGAAGAGTACTGGTCCTGAACTGGCCTCTCTGCAAAAAAAAAAAAAAAAAATATTTGTTCCATAATGAAAGAAAAACAATGACAAAGACGACCCAGGACAGCTGAAGAGCTGCAATTATCTATTAGACAAGACTGGTTCCAGTTGGAGGATGTTACACAGTGGTAAACATGGCGATGTTATATTAATGCCAATAAATTCAACAATACATTTTTTTCTATCTTGTTTTTTTTCAACATTTTATGCATTTTCTATGGTCTATTGTGAATAAAATATAGGTTTAGGAGATTTGCATATTATTGCATGTTACTTTTCTTTAATATTTAACGCAGTATCTGAACTTTTGTGGAATTAGGGTTGTATAATTATCCCTCTCAATCATCACTCATTACCCACTATAAGTGTTTGGCGCTGTATTTACCTGCAGAGACACATTCCTCTGCTCTTATTTCCATATTATTACTTATGGCCAAAATAATATTTATCCAAAGGTGTAGCCTCCAGCCAATAACATCAGCATTTTCAGTACATTTTACAGAAAACACACAGTATAATGAAATTCAGATGCAGTCAACAACTCAGTATGCTCAAATAGACAATAAATACTTTCATTCCATCACCCATACACACATTCATAATCTATATTTTACCATAAACTCATTGCCAATGTATGCATTCAAAAGTGGATTTAATAAACATAATAAATAAATGATTGCACATTAATACTAAATTACATCTGGGCAGTGTGCTTTCAGTTCACAGTTCAAGATTGTAATGACTTTGGGATAGGAACATGTTCATAAATCTTGTGGTATATGTCTGAATGGACCTGTGGGGTTTTTTGGAGGAGGACTTTTATCCTCTATATATCATATATTTCTATAAATTTGGATGTCTTGTCCGTGTAAACAGCATTTTATATCACAGTCAACACTTTCCAAAGGTGAAGATTATTTCAGAAGTACAGTTTGTGTGTATTTAGTATTTAGCTTAGTGTAGTGAAGCTACACATGGAACATCAAATCCAGGCATATGCATCAATGTATGTATCACAGTCAGCACTGATACCATGGGGAGATGGACTGAGATATGGACAAATCCACATCATTTAAATGAGACACTTCAACAACCTGAACCAACACCATGTCAATGTTTAAGTTTACAACTGAACTTGACATTCAAGACGTTTCTGCATTATCCACAATATCCTGAAGTCCAACAGAAATGGTTTATTAGAGTGTTTAATCATTTTGTGGTCTTTTTTGCATTGTTGTGTTGACAGCATAACCCATAAAGACCCAAACAACCATTGGCAACCAAAAGCATTTGCCAGTATAACATGATTAATAGCTTCTAATCCATTAATCCTATTAATACATGTAAATAATTGCTGTAAAATATAGTTTGTCATCTTTTCATGGTCATCAGATATGACCCATTTGGATGTTCAGAGGCTCCGTAGTTACCATGGAAACACTGTCATCTTCTAAAACATTGATTCACCAGTAAAACCCATAGAGTTGGACCAATGACAGTGGATGGACATCCCCCCACTCCTACCCCTCCGTTTTGCACGTTCACGTGAAGGGGTAGGGGTCTCTTGATTCTTGATGAGTTGGAGTGGAAGGGTTAAGAGGGAGAGCTGTTTGGTCCTCGAAACTGAGATTTTTCGGGACCACACTACAAACGGAGAGGTACGAGAAATTTCCCATAATTCTGTTCAAATCATTGGTAAGATGGAGGCAAACACAGCTAAAAAGTGTAGTAGTGTGATGAAAGAAACACAAATGTAAGTATTTTTTCGCAAATAACTTAATCATTTGATCATCCGTTTAATGTTGTTTCAATGTATTATAGACCACATTTCTGTGGTTAGTGGCGCATAAAGACATCTAAAGCCCATGCAACAGAGACGGTTACAGCTGCTGACGGCATGGAGAATTCTTTCGGAAAAAAAAAGTTGTCGCATCTGTTTATAGTGGCGTTAATGTCTGCTGATGATGTAACAGGGCTCAAAGGGTTGTCCCATTTCATAGGAGAATATTTCAACCCCAACCCCTTGCAACTCCATTTCAAGGGGTAGTGCCAAGTGCAAGGGCCAAGGGGTGAATTGGGATTGGGCCTTGGTTTATATTCAGTTAATGATATATTTGCTGACAGTCACTTTTTCTTCAGTTTTTTTCTATTTCTGATATAATAACCCTCAACTTGAAACTGAGCTTTTATGAGCATCGACGTGATCAGTGAATTAAATATAGGAAAATACCTAATTTTTCACTTACAAAAATGCAAAATATAAATGATTATATTGTAATAAATGGAGAAAAATCACTTACAGGTTAAATCTAGAGAAAAACATTTTTTGGAAACTGACACAAAAACCTTAATGCTATGATATTTCATTTTACAAATACTGCATGAAATCTATAATGCTTGATCTCATTATTAGGCACAATTTACTGTCCAAGTCTAGGACATTTTATGCTTTGAGGCTGTCACATTTGTTTTTTTTTTTTTAAAGGTTTTTTGTTTTTTTGTTTACTATCAAATGTGTGTATTTTAGAGTTTAACAGCTAATAATCATCTGTGTTTTTACATGATCAGTAAATTAAATATAGGACAATACCAGATTTTCACTTTAAAAAAACCCCACAAAATACAGAGGATAGTATTACAATAAATGGTCATAAAACACTTAAGAATGGTTAAGTAGAGAGAAAAATTCATTTTTGTCATCGCTACAAAAGTAGCACTGGGTCGTAAGGGGTTAAAAAAATGGACGAAGAAGACAAAGAGATCTCTTTGTCAGTGAGTCTACATCAGTATGATGTTTTAAACTCTCATTCCAGTTGTGGAGAGACTAGAACGAGGCTACTACCACTGTCTGTCACTTTATTTATAACATTAGCTGGATGCGATGGTTGGGGTTAGACACATGGAGAAAGATAGTAGTGCTTTATTTACACAGATGCAATAAAAATAAAGAGGAAAAAAAGACTTGCATTGTATTCGAACTAAATACAAAATCCAAACCAAAGTGCTTTTGTTGACTAAAATTAAAAGCCACACAGAATCTGCAAACTCCACTCTTTGGTTGGAAACTCCTTTTCCATAAAAAGTTGTATATCTTTCAATGCCAATTTACAGTTAGATTGTGTGTATCAGTTATTTGTATACAATAGCTACATTTTGTCTGAGGCTAATATGGCTCTGACTCTCTATAGTTCACTCATAGAAATACTCTGAAATTCAAAATGTCAACATTAGTGTGTTACTGGAGGACATAACAAGACTTTATTACTTTTGTGAAGTTTTTCCAACTTTTTTTATTATGTAGAAAATCAAGGTCAATAAAATTACCAAATTTGGTTCCTTACCCGTAAGTGGCAAAAATGTAAGGTGAAAAGAACATCACATTTAAAGCATTACAAGAACATAAGTGTTGATCGAGACACCTGTCAACCAACGTGACATCATGACTCACGTAAATATACATGCCACTTTTAATTGGCGTGTTATCTGTACGTATTATAAGCTTTCCACATGTATGTTCACGTTGTATCAAATAACACGCACTGAGGGTTAGGGTTACAGGTTAGGGTTAGGTGAACTGGAGATCTTGGCGTAAATTGACACACGATCAAATGGCGTTGAATAACACGTGAAAGGTCCAAAATGCGTACATACATCATGCCAAATACCATAAGAACTGGTGTGACATACAACGCGATTTCATGCAATCAGTCTCTGTCCACATCCACATTATCCCTTTGAACATCATTACTTACATTAGTACCATTACTTCATGGTACCTAACAAAGCAGGTGCACTCACTGTTCATGCAGAAGTGGACCTTACAGACCCTGTAGACCACATTGGACCTGAGATTGACTCACTGTCCTCACTGGAACTGGTGCTGTTACTGTCTAACTGTGTAATCTATGTGGAAATGACCAAAAATAGTCACTTGCCCGATAAAGGGTTTAATATGTACCTTAACTACATTCATGATTACTATCTGCTTACACAAACCAGTCTCGACCACTCATGACTTTAAATGTGAACGTCTCCAACCAACAAGCGTCATTTCTTATCAAACAATGGCACATTTCCTTAGATTTACAGCCTGTGAGTGGACAGTAAATCTAAAGCTGCAGTTGGAGCTCTGGTCTGATCTTAATTCTCGTCACTTCTTGTTTGAAGTGAGACACTCATCGGATCATTTGTCATCCATGAGTGCCTCTCCGTCTGGGTGTCGTCGCCGAAATAGCATATGGTGTCGTAATCACTCACAAACCTGGTTCTCCATTTACTAACATTTCTCTGTTTGACAGCTGTTCTTACATAGTTATGTTTTCCACTGACATGTCTTAATGACTGAAATGATTTTATATCCCCCCCACGCACACTACACAAAGATATTTCTGTTGGAAAATACGCCCTTGTGTACCTTAAAACAAAGCAAAGAAGACTGAGTTTTAACTACTGGTCATTGCATCTGAACATTATGGAAGAAATGGGTCAATAGTAATATAAGGTCCAAAAAAAAGTTGCGTTTTTCCACTTAATTTTGTGTTCAATGTGTTAAGTAGACTGTAGGCTGTTGGACATTTTTAAATATTTTTTTTTCCTAGCACACAAAGTATAAGCAGACCACAAAATATGAAACAAATATGTCCACCCTGTCACTGACAAATATGTAAAAATAAGTGACAGGACAGTTTTGGCTTAAGTTAGCATTTATTGACCAAATATTTGACCTTGAATTGGCAAAGTAGATCATCTTTGAAGAGGACTGTGTAATGTTCAACAAATATATTTAGAATCTCCAAAAAGTTTTATATTAAACCATATTTTGTGGTGACAGGGTGGACATGCTAAGCTTGACCACAAACTAAGCTAAGCTCAGCTGTGTTTGCACACTAAGCTCCAAGTGCAAACATAAAATGATCAAAATTTTGAAATGTAAATGTAAATACTAAATGACACCAGGTATTAAACATTTTACATCAGCAGATGGTTTTGGTCACCAGTGGCTGTTTGGATCTTTATGTGTTAAGGTGACGTTTACATTCAATATCCTTATAGTGATACTGACACGAATATATAATTTACATCGGATTTGATCTACTTTTGTAGCTACTGAATATTCCAAAAATGTTAATTTAGTGTAGCCTACTTTGAATTGACGGTTGAATTGTAGATACATTTCTCGACATATTGACTTTTTTTTTTTTTTTTTCTTAAACCAGTGTCAACCTCGCTGTTTGCGATTCTATTTATTGTGTGTCAGCAGTGTTACAAATGTGATATGGCCCTCACTATATCATGTCACTCCCATAGTACGAATGGCCTGCATTCAATTTCCCCGTCCTGTCAGAGGAGCTTGGAGGTTCTCCCTGCAGGTGTAAGACGTTCCTTGACATTGCCCAGACATGTCAGGGGTGTTGGAGTCATGAGAATAACTGTCTGTACACCTTGTGATGTCCTTGTAGTGCCAAACACATAGTGCGCTACAGCCTGGAGGAATAAGTGAGGACACAGAAATAATGAACAGTAAAATAATTCTCCTTTAGAGTTAACATGGTAGTTGTGGAGTTTTTACGCATCTTGCAGCTTCTAAGTGTCACTGGGGTGATGTGACACCTTTTCCACCCACTCACTGAGGTTGTTTCAGAGGCTGCACAGGTACAAACACCTAAACTAAAACTAGCAGTGGATAAATAATTGCATTAATTGGGATAAAAATGACAGGAGCAACAAATAACACTGCAACACAAAGTAAACTTAAACAAAACTGCAGGTGAAATGAGCCTTTTTTTCCTCACAAATACTAATTGTTCATGCTATTAAAAAAAATAACAAAAACAGTCTTTTCAGAATATTTCCACTTTAATAAGGATTGGTTTTGAAATATTATGCTTATCGTTGTGCATTTTTAGCCCTATCTTCAGGTTGTCTCAAGTCTTATTTACTACAAGTAACAGCACAACTCCACTGAAAACAAAACTTCAATTTCTCAAAATAAAGTCCAATTTCCTGCCTGACAGTTGGGTCAAGAAGGTTGTTCAGACTTTTTTCTGTCGATCAGACAAAAAAAATTACATGATCTTCTGAGGTAGCATCATGATGCATGATCTGAATCTGAATTTTCTCATCTTTTATAACATCCAGGCAAGTTACAGCCAAACTATAACTTTTTCCTCTAGTTTTATCTGCTTTCTGGTTGTTATCTGACTAGAAACTCAGCATTTTTGGCTGATATTATTACAATAGCTTCACTCTGTCAGTTTTATATCCAGTTATTCCATTAACTACCCCAATTACGGCAGTGTAATTTGCCTCATCAGTGTTGTGTTATGAATAAAAGAAGACTTCACAGTGGCATAATTCTACAGCATTTATATAAATCTGACTCGCTACATATATGAGTTTAGAAGACAGACCTGCAGGTGATACACTTATGGTTCAATGGCCTTATTAGCTTAGCAACTTTTGCAAGAAACTTTAATAATACAAACCCATATCGTTAGCCTCATAGCAAAATTACCTAAGTCATACACTATATGGACAAAAGTATTGGGACACATTAAATTCAGGTGTTTCTTTTCTAACAGGGGTCTGGGATACAAAACAAAATGACAAATGTCATAATGTAGTTTTATATTGTCATAAATATCATTGCATTGGTTAGTTTAGTTTAAATTGTTATCTTGCCTCAGAGATAGTTTGTACTTAATTTCTCTTAATGATTTAGTTTTTTGTATGTTTTTTAATCCATGACTGATTTTAAATGTTCTACCTCTAAATTTCTAAAATGTTTTTAAATAATAATTTTCTACCACAACTAACCATCTATTTTCTTCACATCTCCCTTAGAAAGAAAAATCTCCCATTAAACTTTAAGGAAATATTGAAGTTTATAAACTATATGGACAAAAGTATTGGGACACATCATGTCTACAGCTGTAAGATGTCCTATTCATGATGATTTGTGATCTAACCATCAATATTAATAATCAATATGATATTTATCAAAATTAGGGCTGTCAAAATTAACGGATTAATGCAGATTTGTCCATCATCATGAGTTAATCTGATAAAAAATTTTAATGCAATTAACCCATTTGCAGCGCAGACTGACTCTGACCGTCTCTGCCAACACATTTCGGGCAGTTTGTCCAAGTAGAGTTACCATCACACATGCGCAAATGGGCAGTTGATCTGGTATTGACAGGCAGCAGAACCAACCAATAAAGATGGAAGATGCGAAACAGCACGTTGGCCCCCTGGATGGGAAATTTGAGTACAATAAAAACTAAGACGGAACAGTTGTTTCAAGTTGTTTTGTTGAAACTGTTAAAGGTGTTTCATAAACATGTTGAGAGCATACTGTATATATTACGTTATTTCTTGAGTCTGTTTGTTCATGAAAAATGAAATGCAATTAATATAGATAAAAAATGAATGATATGTAATTGTGATTAATTAAAATTAATCCACAACAACCCTGTCATTAATCTGATTACAAATTTTGACAGCACTAATCACAATATAAAGTTAAATTATGGCATTTGTCATCATTGTTTTGTATCCCAGAACCCTTAGAAAAGAAACACCTGAATTCAACATGTCCCAATACTTTTGTCCACTTAGGCAATTATGCTATGAGGTTAATGATATGTGAGCACAAAACTCTCTGCAAAATACCACAGTTATACTGATACACATGCCATTACAACACATTTCAGATGAATAGGAAAGCTTTACGTTCCATTTATTTTTTTAATATAAGTATCTGTATGATCCCTCTGAAAAGCAGATTTCCAGAACTGCGAGATTAAGGTGGTTTTCCTTTTATTTGGTCTAAGCTTGACTATTGAAATTCCTTTTACAGTATCATATTATGTGTTTCGCTGCATCTCTTACAGAAAAAAAAAAAAAAAAACATCCAGAAATGTGGCCTTCCTGCACTTGCCGCCGATCCTTTTCCATACAGATGTAAAAATTATTTTATATGTTTTTATGGCATGTGATTGGTTATGGTCTTTTAGCTTTATTCATTTTTATTATGGCTGTTTTTATTGTTTTATTTGTGTCATTGTTGCGTTCTTTGATTGTTCTGTGAAGGGTCGGTTAAGATAAATACTTCTTCTCATTATGATGATTATAAGTAGTAGTAGTATTAACCAGACAGTAACTTCTCCTGAGTCTCCTCTGACATTATAGACAACTTATTATCCTCTTGTAAGGCTTATGCCTCAGATATAATGAGAGGATGATAGAAAAAACATGTCAATGCATGCACCATTCACTCCATGTTAATACTGGCACTGTCCTTTGGTGTGCATTTGTGTATGGCTGCCAACGTCTCCTGATGTAAAAAGCATGATTTTTATTCTCAGCAATATGCTTGTGTGTCCACCTTTATGGCCATCTATAAATACAGAGACGATAATAATGCCAGATTCCACTTTTTTTTCTTTTTTTTTTAATCCATAAAGACCCAAACATCCACTGGTGACCAAAATCATCTACTGATCAAAAATGTTTAATAACTTCTGAACCAATAATCCTATCAATACTTGAAAATAATTGGTGTAAAATACAGTTTCTCTCTTTTCATGGTCATCAGATAAGACCCTTTTGGATGTTCAGAAGCTCCGTAGTGAACGTGGAAACACCGTCATCTTTTCCAACGTTGATTCACCAGTAAAACCCATGGAGTTGGATCAATGACGGTGGTTGGACACACTTAGTTTATGTTCAGTTAATGATATATTTGCTGAAAAAGTCACTTTTTCTACACTTTTCTCCGTTTTGATATATAATCTTTGAATTTACTTTGAGTTTTCATTTATATCTATAGAAAAATACATGATTTATAATGAAAAATGCAAAATACTGATGATAATATTATAATAAATGGTGATAAATCACTTAAGAAAGGCTAAATAGTGAAAAAAAAATCATTTTGAAACTGCCACAAAAGTAGCACTGTGTCATTTTGGGTTAAAATACATCTTATTTTATTGTAAATAATAATTTTCTTGTATTTGTTCTCATGACTGTGAATGATGTACTCAGTACATCAGTACTCAGGACCTGTTTGAAAACCTGATAGAAAACCTTACAAAACTTCATTATCTGCACTACCTCAGAAGCCCTGCTGGTATGCGTGGAAGTTATTTTAAGGTAAATTTAATTTAAAAAAAGGCCAATATGCGTGTCAGCGTTTGATTATGGGGCTTACAGTACACTGGCCTTCTTGGCGTTACATCATGTTGTCTGAGGTGCTCTAACTTTTCAGTCTATTTCATCATACGCCATCGCTATGTATTCCTTGTGTAAGAACACAACTTCTCATCTGTAACTTGCTTGAGAGCCTGTGTCAGTGAAAAAGTAGTCCTAAATGAGTTTTTAAATGTTTTGGAAGGAAGTCATAATGTTGAATGAAAGAAAAGGAAAATCATTCATCTCGTGTGACAGGCCGTAATAAGGTATAACATTAACGTTTTTTTTTTTTTTTTTTTTCCCCGGTATGTTTTCTCTACCATTCATCCACTCTGGCTCAGTATCCCCAGCTAGCTATTTCATTGTACTCTGGGACCTAGTATATTATCATTATGTCTCTGTACTGTACTCCTCAAGGCAGTACAAAGTCTTTTTTTTCCTCTCACTACTCCCACCTCATTCATTTTTCATTGGCCTAGGCTTGTTAATTAAAATGCTGAATGGCACACTTTAGGTTGCAAATACAAAATTTTGTTGTTTGACCTTTTCTTGTAGCCAATATGTGGTGCTGCCTGCACATGACGCGTTGATGAATGGATAATGTACTATCCCAGCTGACAGGCCCCTTTGGAGAAATTAATGAGAACATAGCGCGCAAGAAAGGGGATTGCTTGAGAAGGGGAGTTTCTTTCTGCCTTTTGAAACCTGATTATGTTGGTACTGGAGCTTGCGAATGGTAAATGGGTATAATGTAGTTATTTATCATGTGGACACTTATCAGACTGAGTGATAAAAGAGATGGCGAGGCCGACTGGATGATAAGGGTGATCCGAAAACGTTGGAAGAGATGGGTAGACGCTGTGACGACCGCCAAAGACGTCACTGGTGCTAATGTTTGTTTCTCCAAAGTTGACATGTAGATTGTGACACAAAATGGATTTCTCTGGGATAAATGTTGGCCAGACTTGTTCACTGAAGGTCAGAGGCAGCTGGTGCTTCAGATCATTGGAGAGGGCACAAGAGAATATGAAAACAGCAGTTATGAATGTGTATGAAGGGTCAAGCTTTAAGTGTTTCAGCTGTTAACTCTTTAAAACCTGACGTGTCATCGCTGACACACCCTGTGCACATGCAGTTTGGATGGCTGTAACTCTTTCACTGTTTGTGCAATTGGAAAAATTCCAAAGGTTTCTAAAACCTGAGATGTTGCGCTTTATAGGTTTTATTGGGTCATTACAGTAATTTCACTCCCGCCTGTACTAGAAGCTGGATAAGAAGCCATTTCATCAGTATTATAACATGCAATAAATTGTAAATGATTGCTAGGTTTTGAAAGATCTGGAAAAAAAAAGTGCTCTGGAAAAATGGGCAAACGAACTCACTCACAGGATATCTTCTAACCATTTCACAGTGAAAATAAGAAAAAGTAAGGGTGGACCATTTTAGGCTTAGGGTTTAAAGGGTTAATTTGTAGCATAAGCCTTTGATTTTAACCCATAAAGACCCAAACAGCCACTGGTTACCAAAATCATCACTGATCTTAAATGTTTAGCCCATAAGGACCCAGTGTGACATTCGTGGCAGTTCCCAAATTAATTGTTCTCTATATTTAATCATGCTTAAGTGGTTTACCACCATTTATTGTAATATTGTCTTCTGTACTTTGCGTTTTTTCAGTGAAAACCAAGTATTTCTAACATTTAATTTACTAATTGTGTAGATGTCCGTAAAAGCTCAGAGTAACATTGAGGATTATTATATCAAAAATAGAGAAAACTGAATTATTTACATGTATTAGTGGATCAACAGAGATAAAACAGTTTATATCAGTAGATGATTTTGGTAGATGCAACAACTGGCTAAATACAGTTAAAAGCAACACCCATAAATGTTGACATGAGCTACAGGACACAGAATAAGTATTTTATCAGCATTTATTTTGGAAAACATTTTTGCTAAAGTGGTTCTATGTAGTACTGATATTCCAAACTCTCAACAGCCTGGGTAAGTCATGTGCCAGAACACACGTAGTTCTATGGAAGCCACCAACATATCAACACTATGCATCCACAGACTGTATCACTCACTAGATAAAGTATAAACCTCATTGTTTACACACATCAGTACTATGGTATCATCAAGTTTTCCTTTCAAATTAAAACTCTTTTTTTGTAGCTTCATAAGAGGATGTGTGTTTTGTTGTGTGTTATGGCTAAGGTGCAGCACTTGGACAGTAACTTTGATAACCCCCAACTTCTGCTTCATAATCATTATCCTCTAACAATTCTATACATAAGGCTCTTCTCATTTCCATATTTTTCACCTTCTCAATCCTCATTTGTGATTCAGAAATTGATCTTGGCGTGTCATCTTTAAGGATATGTCAGTTCCTTAAAGTGCACATCCTGGAAATGGAGGAGGTGGTTTTACTCTTTAAAACCTGACGTGTCATCGCTGACACATCCTGTCCATATGCAGTTTGGATGGCTGTAACTCTTTCACTGTTTGTGCAATTGGAAAAATTCCAACGGTTTCTGAAGCCTGAGATGTTGCACTTCATTGGTTTTATTGGGTCATTACGGTAATTTCATTCTTGCCTGTACTAGAAGCTGGAGAAGAAGCTGTTTTATCAGTATTCTAACAGTATGCAGGTGCAGTAAATTGTAAATGACTGCTAGATTTTGAAACTTCTAGGTGCACTGTAAAAATGGACAGAAGGACTCAGCATATTTTCTAACTTTTTAGTCAGTCAAAATAAGAAAAAAAAGTCCAGGCAGACCATTTTAGGCTTAGGGTTGCAAGTAAATATTTTTGGTAATTTCCACAAACATCAAATATGGGACCAATCCCATGTTTCAGTCAGGTTAAGAAGCATGTTGGTTTTTATAAAACTATACAATGATTCAGACAAATTTTATAGACATTTTGAAGCTGTAAATATTGAATAGGAGTGATTTTTTAGTTTATGACCTTATAACAGTTGTTTTATTGCATGTGTTTACATTTTAGCAAGTGCTGCTCTGAGGTTTTAGGGCAAGAGGAAGGAGACTGTTGTCATACCAACTGATGAGGAGGAAGATGATGATGTCCATTTTCACTAAGGTTGAAAATTTGAATTTCAGCGCATTTCAACGAGTGCCCTATAACGGGTTTTGATGGCTTTGGTCGAGAATACACACATCAGTCCTTTTTAGTGATCGGTAATGTAAAATGTAATGTAAAAACGTGTGAGACGTTTTGTTTACACAAACCATAGCCTTAAAATGAAAACATTCTTCATTTGGAGGTTGCATTAGTTATTTAACATGTTAAACTGTGTGATCATATTTATTTGTTGTCTAAATAAGCCTCATTGTTAATTGAGTTAAGTTCATTTTAAGTTTACATGAGTAGTTATCTG
>JAPQRQ010000013.1:11187527-11198654 GCA_037367365.1 Apogon talboti | reverse complement strand
ATATTCCAACCTTTTAACAGCAGGGTGCAGTTGTGTATCAAAACACACTTAAAACTACTACAACCACCAACAAATGCACGCTATGTATCCACAGACTGTATCACTCACTGAATTACGGATAAAGATCAATGTTTGCACACATTTGTATTATGGTATCATCAAGTTTTCTTCACTCAAGTAAAACTCAGTGACTCTGACAGTTGGTCAAAATAACACAGTGTCTTATAATCTTCATGTGCTGCATCAGCTGATAGTTTTTAATTTTAATTCAGGTTCCACATTCAGCCCAATATGATCTGAACTGGGCCGAACCAGTGAAATAATAAGATAATAATATATAAACAATGTCAACTGCAAGCTTTTTCCTATATTTAAGAGTGAAAACAGTAAAATTACATTATGAAAACATTTACATCTACAAACTAAAAAAATACATGTGAATAACGTGAACAACTATGAAAATACTGATATTTATATATTTAAGAAAAATAAGTGCAATTTTAACAGTATTCTGCCTCAGTTCATCAATTACACATGTACATTATAACTTACAGATCACAGTGGATCTACAAATACACAAAACATTTAGTAACAATATTGTTAAAACTGCAGTTATTTTTCTTAAGACATTTAAGGTTGTTGATATTTGTTCAGGTTATTCACATTTTTTGTGAAAGGATGTGAAAAGTCTATAAATGTAAACATTTTCATGTAATTTTACTTTTGTTTACACTAAAACACAGAACATAGAGTTGTCAGAATTTATAGGCTATTATGCTATTATTTTACTTAAGATCATATTGGACTGTATGTGGCCCCTGAACTAAAATGAGTCTGACACTGCTGCTCTAGTGGTTGGATCAATCCCCCAGACCATTAGTATGAACAAATTCAGTTCACATGTCTATAATGCATTACATTGGCATCTTTGAAAGAACTTCAGAAGTCTGTATATTAAACATTCAAGTGCTGTTTTTTTTAATATTAGAAAGTGGAAATACTACTTATAGTCCCTTTAATACATTTAAGCAGCTCTTCTTCTCCAAGTCATTTTGAGACTGTTAATGTTCTTGTGCTCCCGATGGACAAGCTTTCATTGTTTAAGATACTGATTGAGTTAAATCAGGAGGCAATTTTTTTCATCTCATTTAGCTGAAGAACAATGGCAAAAATATGTTGATAAAATGGACAAAATCTATTATCCGGTGCAAATTAGTCAAGCCTTCTTGAGTATTGTATGTCCCATTTGTAAAAAGGTAAAAGTGATTCTCCAGTATATTAACAGGTCTTCATGAAATGTAATAAATGGTCCTTGGCCTCAATCATGAGCACATGTGTGACAGATGAAGATGTTCTTTGAGAAGTCCAGTGGAAGTGTCTGTTAAGTACCAGCTTTTGGCACTGATGTGCAATAGTGGGAGAAGCACAGTGTTCAGCCTAATTGGACATCTCTTTAGTGGAAGCTCCTGGAGACTACTTGATGCTTTTGTAGACGCCATTTCCTTCTGGCGAAAAGATGATACGCAGACAATGATTTTGACATGCATGCACTAGGAAAAGAAAACTAAAGATCAGAGTAGTTTAATATGTTCAAAGAGCCTCTGGTCAATTTAATTCTGCTAACCTAGGGGTGTCAAACATAAAGGAAAAAGGAAACACAATGGAATGGAAAAATGAACTCAACAAATACATCTCCTTGGAAAACCCACCAACTCCCACAGAACAGTCCACCACAGAACCCCCCCTCCATCTGGCCCCCCTTGTTTATTTTCTACAGTCTTAAATTTAGATTTTCTCTCCTTATACACTTTTTACCCCTCAATTGTTCCACACTTCTCTACATTTTAAAATTGATTTCCTACTCCTTCATTTTTATAATTTTTTTTTAAATTCTTTTTTTCCCTTTACTCAGTAATTTGCCTGAAAACCAATGAGCATTGATATTTGTCTCTGTAACAGATACAACTACAGCAATATCAATTCCTATCAATACCCTTTATGCAGCTGTTATTATTAATTATTATGATTATTAATTATTAATTATTATTGTTATTATGATAATTTATTATTATTGTTATTATTGTTGTTATGATTTTTATTATTATTATTATTATTATTGGTTATTTAGTTATTTATTTTTGTTCATTCTTTTAATATCATCACTACTATTATCACTGTTGTTAATAATAATGAGTTTTTTGTTTGTTTGTTAATTATCATTTTTTGTTGTTACCAATTCCTTTGTCTTTTATTTAATTTTTCTCTCTCTCACACACGCACACACACACACACACACACACACACCAATGTATAATGACTAATATGTAATTAGTGTCTGTTTTTGTTTTGTCTTATTTGTTGTCATGTCTTTAATAATAATAATAATAATAATAATAATGGATTAGATTTTATAGCTCTTTTCTATTAACACATACTCAAAATGCGCACAATGGATCCATTATTCATTTGCTCTCACACTCACATTCTGGTTGTGGTAAACTACGTCTGTAGCCACAGCTGCCCTGGGGAAGTGTGGCTGCCAATTCACGCCAAACGGCCCCTCCGACCACCCCCGAACATTCACACGCATTCATACACCAATGTGAGTAGCAGAACTGGAGGCATGTCTTTCACATTTTTTATGTACTGTATCACTTAATAAAAAACAAAAAAAAATTCCAACATGCACACACTAGGAAAAGAAAACTAAAGATCAGAGTGGTTTAACATGTTCAAAGGGCCTCTGGTAAAGTTAATTCTGCTAACCTAGGGGTGTCAACATAAGGCCCGCAGGCCAAAACCGGCCTGCCAAAGGGTCCAATCCGGCCCGTGGGATGAATTTCAGAAGTGTAAAAATGACACTGAACTATTAACAGTCAAGGGTGTTCAGGGGCCACATAGCTCAATGTGACATCAAGTTAAATCATAACATAATAACATAAATAATGACATGTCCAAATTTTCTCCTGGTCTAATGTGAAAAAAAATAGGATCACAATATGAAAATAATTACATTTACAAATCTGGCACACTAAAATGTGAATAACCTGAACAAATATAAGAAATATGAAATTTCTAAAGAAAAAAAATAAGTGTAATTGTAACAATATTCCCACCTGTACCTTAAGGTTTTGTACATTTGTAGATGGACTGTATTCTACCCCTACTTGTGTGTACGTGTGTGTGTAGCCACGAGCTAAACAGATAGATAACGTTTCCTAAGAAAAGCCGGATGTCAATCTTCTGTTCACAGCTTTACTTAAGACTCACTGTAAAACTGTAAAACATATATACAGAATATGTCACAGTTATGTCTGTTGCCTTCGTACATTTAGTAAACATTAAATTAATAGAAATGAAATTGACTGGCTCAAAGCTAACTTGAATGGGAAATTTCATAGACATGCTAACGATTAGTATTTACAAATTAACTTAGGATTTACAATGACCCTTTATCCAACAACAAAGGTTTACATCAGATATATTTTTAGTATTCCTTCCTACAACAACTGAATGTAAAACTACTCACAGGCAAACGTTTTTCTGGACATACAAACGTGTCTGTTGAGGTCCTTCTTAGGTCTGAACTAACTACGGGAACACTGGAAGTACACAATATACATTACTGCAACTTATTCTGACCACTAGAGGGCCCCTCTATGCTTCACATTAACAACAGAGCACCACAGACTGTGATCCATAAAATGAGTTAATAATAAGATGTTGCGTAATATTGTTGAAATTCACTTATATTTTTTAAAAGATATTTCAGGATGTACACGGTTGTTCAGGTTATTCACATTTTCATAATTTCATTTTCACACTAACACAAAGAAAAAAAATGTGGATTATTATTATATACATTATATAATTACACTATTATTTTAGTAGTTACATTTGAGATGTCTTGCATGTCCATCGGATTCCTCTATATAACATACTGAAGATGGAAGAGGAAGCAAGTCATTAAAGTAATCATTTTCAAGTTTGAAACAAAGTGCATCTATGGTACAAGGCCACTTAAAAAGCTAATTTATTTTAGATACTGTTCATACTGCTTGGGGCTTTATGTATGTAGAGCTTTGATGAACAACTTATTAATATGGGTCTTTAGGTTATGGAGTTAACATTGCTTTGTATGTTGGAGATGTTGCTTATCCCAAGACGTCCAGCAAATTAGAAATTATCTGCTGCAGGGATGGAGCCACCAGTGAGGACACCAAGGTTGTGTCCTCTGTGTTTTTTTTTTCTGTGGAGTTTGGAACCTTGAGTGAGAAATACATCAGAAAAAAAACAACAAATCCAAATAGTTGTTTGTTGGTGTGCAAGGTGATTGATAGATAGAACAGAACTATATGAAGTCATTGTTGCTTTTAGTCTGTGGCTATATTTTTAGGTTTAGTTAAGGAACAATTATGGTAAGGGTTCAAATAATCCTACATACTAATGATAATCATGATTAGAACAACAGACATATGGATATGGTCTCTAAAAAAAGGCAAACAATGATTTATTATTATGATTATTATTATTTATATACACCATAAACACCCCACTTACCATATTAATGAGTGTTAAATTAATATATTCTCTATCCTCAGTCACAAATCTGAAACCTATACTTATTATAATATTAATTTCTAGACATTTCTACATCTAGAAACTCCAACAGATCAAATAAACCCATGATTATTTTTCACTAATTTGCCAATTGTTTACTTTACCTAAAATTGAATAATGTTAAATTCCCTACTGTTAAATATAATCAGGATAAATCCAAATATAAACAATATTTTTTTGAAAGGACAGTTTGTAGATTTAAACATTTTCATCATGTAATTTTACGTTTTTCACTCTAAAACATAGAGGGAAGTTTGGAGTTGACAGTATTTGGTGGTCTGATCCACTTCAGCAGGGGCAGACTGGGGCAAAAATGCGGTCCCGGAATTTGTACCTGACCGGCCCACTCTCCAGGGGGAGTGGATGGGGTGGTAGCGGTCAGCTGAAAAAAAATGTCATGTCCTATAAAACCTTGATATGATTTAAGTTTATGTAACACAAATCAGCCCACAACAAAATAATTACAGTGTATGTTTGACACACAAACCCTCAGCTACACACACGTGTAATTCTAACAGATGTTAACAGAACACCAAGTTCCCCCAAAGCAATAATATTTTACCAAAACACATAATTATGTCTCTGGAAACCCTTGCATATTTGCATGTTCACGTTATTGAAGGAATAATGACACATCCTTGCTCCCAATGTCTTGATTATAGCAAATGTTTAGTATTTTTAAAGCTAGTATTTACAAGATGAATGTCACACAATTATTAATAATAATAATAATAATAATAATAATTCTGAACATACCATCACTTTGAGATGATGAGACCATGGCTCTCGGCTGCGATTGGCCGAGACAGCCCAAATACCAAGTGAAAGGGGTGTGACACACCCACATGGACCAAAGTTATCTGGCCTGTCACTCGTGAAACTAGTCTATAAAACACTGGAAACCATAGTAAAGGCCGGCTGCCAGCCCAACTGTGCCAATACTCACTGTGTTGTGGGCCGCTGGCTACAACCTTGTGGGCCATCTAGATATTGGTAACAGCAGTTTTTTTTTTTTTCTCCCCCTCTCAACGGCCGTACCAGCCCACTGACCCAGCGGCCCACCGGGAAAACTATCGGTAGTCCTGATGGCCAGTCCGCCCCTGCACTTTAGATCATATTGTTCTGTATGTAGACCATAACTTAAAATGATTTGGACATCCTTGATCATTAATATCTTCAGTGTAATTTTTGCATTTAACAAATTCATCCCAGAGGCCAGATTGGACCCTCTCACAGGCTGGTGTTTTCATGTAAAAGAAGTCAAATTACATAAAAATGTTTACTTTTACAAACTATCGTTACACAACAAATGTGAATAACCTGAACCACATGAAAAATCTTTAGAAAAATAAGTGTAATTTTAACAGTATTCTGCTTGTTACTAAATGTTTTGTGTATTTGTAGATCCACTGTGATCTGTAAGTTGTAATACAAATGAGAAGCTGAGGCATAATACTGTTAAAACTGCACTTATGTTTCTTAATAATTTTAATTTTTTTCATGGTTGTTCATGTAATTCAATTTTTTTTTAAAGGAAGGTTTGTAGATTTAAACATTTTCATCATGTAATTTTACATTTTTCATTCCAAAACATAGAGAAAAGTTTGGAGTTGTCATTATTTATAGGTTATTATGTTATTATTTTACTGGTCCAGCCCACTTCAGATTATATTGGACTGAACTAAAATAACACCCCTGACTGACTGGTGAATGGTTGATATTTTTTGCCTAGTGATGTTAACAACTATCAAGCACTGCAGCTTCTAAAGCCCACTTTACATTTACTTAGCATTATTCTTCTAAAAAGTTACAAAACAGATCAAATCAGACTCTGCACTGCAATATTCTGCCCCGTCAAAGTCAAAGATTCCAGCAAACAAGTATTGAAATGTTGTTGTTGAGTGGAGGGAGAGTACAATAGAACAATAAGCAGGTTCCTCAGATGACTTATTTCAATAGAAGGAAAAGACAGCAACATATGCTCCAGAAATCTTTTGGATCACACAATAGAGCTCAGCTGTAATTGCAGTCTGGCTGATCTGAGAGCTGTGTTATCAATGATTTTGTCTGTCATTAAAAAAAACATTGTGTCCACTATTGTAGAGAGTGCAGTTAAATAAATCTAAGAGCTGTTTCTTACTTGCTTTGGTGCATTGACGTACACATGTGTCAGCGTAGAGAGGTAAGAGGCCAGCAAAGACTATTCAAAGACCTACTGAAAAGAAATTCTATGCTGTTACCTCGCCATGAGCCAAACATTACATTCAGATAAGATGATTAACAACAGAGGAACGTTTGAGAGGGAAGAGAGTCTATGAAACACCCTCGAATGTTGTGAATAACGAAGGAGATTGTTAGATGTCTGCAGTGGTAATGAAAGATCAATAAAAGGAGTGCCATAAAAGCTGTTTAAAACCGGCGTGGCGGTGGCAGAGCTGAAGTTCATCAAACACCACGGGCTGCTAGAATAAACTCCCTTCTTCCAAGCAGGAAATGCGTAATCACTCATTTGAGATCTAAGCTAATCAGGTTTCTCCAACCAACACGCTAACTTTCTCATACACTTGATTGATTTCTGCACAGTTTGTCCTTGGAAACAGATAATTGCCTGTTTTAGTCTTCATCGTAAACTCGGCGTGGTAACCCTAGAGGCATAGACCGTCTGAGCAGTCGTGGTCATTAGCTCTTCTCTGTCTGCAGCTCTGACATCCAGTCTTATGATTTGTTACAAAGAGGATTGGATGTGCTAATTGGTCTAACAAGCCTCGGTGTCAGTTTTAAATGATAGCTGACCAAGGTATCGTACTGCAGCATGAAATTCTCCTCTTACCTTTATTGCTCCTGCAAGTATCACTACTGCTTTGTTTGTACATTTGCACTTAACCCGCAAAGACCCAAACAGCCACTGGTGACCAAAATTATCTACCAATCTAAAATATGTAGAGTCATCTAAACCACTAATCATGTCATCTTTTCATGGTCATCAGATATGAGCCATTTGGATGTTCAGAGCCTCTGAAATTACCGTGGAAACACCGTCACCTTCTACAACATTGATTCACCAGTAAAACCCATGGAGTTGGATCAATGACAGTGGATGGACACACTTTGTTTATGTTTAGTTAATGATATATTTGCTGAAAAAGTCACTTTTTTCTTGGGTTTTCTGTTTCTAATTTAATAACCTTTGAATTTACTTTGAGTTTTCAATGAAATACGGGAAAATACATGATTTTCACTTAAAAAACACAAAATAGAGAGGATAATAGTATAATAAATGGCAATAAATGAATTAAGAAAGGCTAAGCAGAGAGAACAATGCCAATGAAAAGTACCACAAAAGAAGCACTGGATCTTTATGGGTTAAAATACTTGCTTTAAGACAGGAAAGAACATTTGTTGTCTTCCTTTCAATCCCACATTTGTAATGAGTAAAACTAAATTTAGCTTCCGAGAGGAAGAAGATGACGAAGACGTACTAGGCAGAATTGATTTCCCTTGAATCTTTTTCTATAATTTCTGGACAAAACAACTCTCTCCTTGCAACAACAACAACAAAAAAAACCAGCATCCAGTAAAATGTTCGTTGGGAGGTGTGCGTCGTCGTGCCTGCTATCAGTCATACTGTTGTCTGGTCCTGTGTGTGTGCTTTTAAAGATCATCAACGTTCCCCGGGAAGACTGAAGTTGTCTCTGACTTTGTCCCAGTGGAGGCCGTCTTCAGAATTTGAAAAATCACTTGTTTGTATAAAACAGACAAAAAAAGCTTGGAGGAGAAAAAGGAGAGAGGATGAGAGTTGTGAGGTATTGATTTACCATTATGGTTCAAGTTGACCCTGATGCAGCCTGGAGAGTACATTTGTGCGAATCAAAGTGAGCCATTCTGATAGAGGTCCATCATCATCATCAGGATTATATTTCTTTTTATTAGGATAAGAACAGAAAAGGAATAAAGCATTGCTTCAAGGTGCAATGTGTCTAGTGGTTATCACTCGTATAATCTTTCACTTTAAATGTTTCTTATCAAAATACAGAAAGATGTTTTTTTTTGTTTTGTTTTGTTTTTTTCATAAAATGCAGAACTTTTAACACTTTAAAACCTTAGCCTAAAATGGTCTGTCTGGACTTTTTTTCTTATTTTGTCTATAAAAACGTTAAAAAATGTGCTGTGAGTGAGCCCTTTTGCCCATTTTTCCAGAGCACTTAGAACTTCCAAAATCTAGCAGTCAGTTACAATTTACTGCATGTTAGGATTTTGCTAAAATGGTTTATTCTCCAGCTTCTAGTACAGGCATGAGTGAAATTACCGTAATGACCCAATAAAACCTATAAAGCGCAACGTCTCCGAAACCGTTGGATTTTTTCCACTTGCACAAACAGTGAAAGAGTTACAGCCATCCAAACTGAATATGCACAGGGTGTGTCAGCGATGACATGTCAGGATTTAAAGAGTCAATCACTTTAATCCTTATAAGGTTGTTCAGTGACTGAGGTAGTCAAATTTACTCAAACTGTTTGTTCCTCTAGACTTTATAACATAGTTTTTGTTTTCATTTTAATTAGCGCTTGGGGAGCCCAATGAAAAGCATCCCATTTTACTGATATAATTTTATTAGAGGGAATTATTCATTGAGTTCATGTTTGCCATGGGTCCTAATTTAAAGGGTCGCACACTATTATGGACTAGGGGCGACTATTTTGTTACACGCCTGCGTAGCATGAGCCAAACCATGCGTCATAACTGCCTGTTATGTCTAGAGTTCATACATCTAAGCAAACCCTATTCTTTTAACTTTATGCACAAGATAAAGTCTACCTTCAGTGAAATAAATGCAATTCATACATAGACAAGGACTCATATACAGGCTATGGCCTCTGTGTACTTTATAATTTTTTATTTATCAAAGGAAAAGCAACAAGTACTGAAGTACATTGCGGTGTCAAAATGAAACAGGCAGGTTTTATAATGTGAAAATTACAAATAATGTTAGTTTTCTGAAAACCTGGATATTAGAAGCCAAGGACGGTAAAGAGATCAAGAGGAACTATGTGGAGTACACTTAAAGCAGTGTCTGACAATTTTTTTTTTAATTTATAAAACCCCAGTGATATCCTAATTGTCACCAATCCATTTGTCTTTCTGTGCTTACACACCTGAATCACTTCCCTCACAGTGAACAACTTTGAAGATTACTCCATCATAAACACAGTCCACTTGTTTACCAACTGAAACATCACTTGGGCCTTTTCAGAAATTTTGTCACGAAGAGCATTGTGGGAAGTGAAAGCAGAATTTGAATTCACAGATTTGGCAAGAAAATGAGCCAGATCGCTACAGCGAAAAATTATCCGGTCCGCCAGGGTTGTTTTAAAGAATGAGTGTAGTCGGTGGATAGAGGTAAAGGCCACATTTGGGTTCAGCACTCATGAAGAGACAGCGAAATTACTGCTGCATAGAATTCCCATTCCCACACTGGGGTTTTACAAATATGAAAAAAAAAAATGTGTGATGAAGGTCATACGCTGCTTCAAGGTGAAAGCTACAGGTTGTATTAAATTATATATTTTCATTTCTTTTCATTTTCAACGGTTTCCTTTTGTGTGTAATATTGTATATCTGTTATTTGTATAATATACCTGCATCCTCCAGCCACCTACAGTATGTGTTCTACCTCTGCTCACTGACACTGATTTATAGTGATTTACATCAGTGGCATCTGTTTTTCTTCTTCTTTTGCTGAGTGTGCAACTTCAATCCTAAACCAGTTTGAGTTTAATTTGGCTCCAGACCACCAAATACTGGCACTCTGTTTCCACTGTAGACTGTAAGAGATTATGGATCAAAAATGAAAAATCAGACCAATGTGCTAATGCCATAAATCACTTAAAATAGTGATGTGATGGTTTAAGATAACAGAGAAGTTCAAGAGAAATCTGCAATTTGAATGAGTTTAAATTGCATTATTTGCTCCAGGGGACAGATGGGTGATGAGTCCTTAAAGGCTGTGATTAGACTATGGTGGCAACATGAATTTTGCAGTTTAATTTCAGCCAAATCGTGATTAACAGAAATTTCTCTTCAATACTGTGTTTTACAAGGTGTTTTTTATATTTGTCATATGTTTGTGATGAATTGGTTCATCTTAGACCCATGAGCCACCACTACCCCCTGCTCTCATGCACTGTGAATCATGAGGACTGAGGGGTTTGACAATAGGAACAAAAACCCCAAAAAACTCTCCTGTAGGGAGGCTGCTGCTGTGTGTTCATGTGTGTTTGAGCGTCTATCTACAATCACATATGCATATGCATGTCTGCATCTGTGTGTATCTGTACATGGGTTCTGCCTGCTGCATCATCTTCGCCTTATTCTCCTTGTTGTTCTTCCCCCTGGGAGGACATTTGGGTTTTCATGTCGCTTTTTTCCCTCTCTTTTTTTTATGTAGGACACTGCTGCCTGCTTGATGTTTGAGTTAGGAGATGGGGAGGGGTTGAGGTGGGGGGAGGG
>JAPQRQ010000013.1:11151719-11167449 GCA_037367365.1 Apogon talboti | reverse complement strand
ATCTGATGACCATGAAAAGATGACAAACTGTATTTTACACCAAGTATTTACATGTATTGATAGGATTAGTGGATCAACAGGTATTAAACAGTTTACGTCAGTAGATGGTTCTGGTCACTGGTGACTGTCTGGGTCTTCATGGGTTAAATCAGATGTTATTTAACACCTGATGTTACAGCATAGCATTTCAACATTAAACCAGGTAACATATTTAATGCCTTTGAATACACCTAATGTTAACTTCTTCAATACTGACTGATATGTCTGTTGGCCTGCAATGCAAATGTTAAATTAAGTAACAGTAAGTAGGGTATAAGTTAGTGTTGTACTGTATTAAATGTCCTGGAAACATTATACACCTCAACTGTTCAAAACATCAATTTATTTGGTGTTTTACAGTCCAGTAGGAAAAAAAAAAAAAAAAAAAAAACAAACCATTACTTAACCCTAGCATCACTATTCCATTCACTCCACTGATCTAAAAACACTCCAAATGAAAACCCTGTTTGATCACGCCACATAAATCCTCTGTGGAAAAACTCCCCAGCCAGACACAAAATTAGCCTACCTCATAAATTTTACCCTCTTATTTCTTCCCCTATCCCTTCGCGGGGACCCCGTATTATCAGCAGCTGTGTAGGCCGGCACAGAGCATGGCACCGAGCCTATTCTTGTCAAAAAACATCAAAAAGGATTCATCATTAACGAACCTGCTTGAACATTCTTTCTTTCATTTAGATGTTTGCTTGAATATTTAAAGACCCCTTTCATCCACAACTGTCTATAAAGACGTGTCATTCTTGATTCAGAAATGCCAAAATTCTTGTGTGTGTGCTTGTCTTTAAAAACTGAACAGTACTGATCAAAAGGCGATAAAAATAGCACAGAGATAAAGGAGACAGATCAGATTTTGTCCTGTATTATGCATTACAAAAGAGCTGCCGAACACCCTTTAACTCCGGAGCATCTTAAAGCGTAACTAGCAGGCAAATCTGCTCAAAATCCCAGCGAGTTATGAGTGTTATTTATCTTGGATACACAGACATGGGGAGCGCTTAAGTTGCATTTTAGCATAATAGCATTAAAAACAAAAACATCTACATGCAGGGATCAAGGACCCTTCTACCACAGAGAAAAGAAAAAAGGGCAGAGAGACCTATTGTTCGCCTAAATACTGTAACGGTATTCACATGTTTTTTTGTTTCTGCTCATGTGATTTACAACTCAGCCTTTCATCCTTCCTGTCAGGAGACTTTCAAGTGAGCGGGGAATTGTTTCTCAAGCTAAAGCTGTTTTTCGTTATTTGTCAATTCTTGTCCGTGGTGTCATTTGCCTCTCCGTACTCTAATCGTGTATGGTTTGTCCTCCCATGTTCCCGTCTTTTCCATCAGTCGCTCTGTCTCTCAATCTCACCAGAGCTGCCCTGAATGGTTTTCCTTAAATGGAAGTCCCGGCGGTCACCAAGAATCCAATGGCACCTCGGAAAAGACCGTCGAGGCCATAATCCATTTACCTCCCCAAAGGCTGGAACTGAACTCCCTCTTTCTAAAAGAGGGATAGTCGCTAACATCCTGAATCTTAATTTGGCCACTTCAATTTAATTCCCCGTGGAGGGAGTAGGGTGCTTTTTTTGGGATAACAATTAAGGACTGCCTGGCCTTATATCTTCAAGTGGATCCAATTCGCTTTGGGGATTAGATACACTTGTTTCATGCAAACTTTGTTTGATTGAGTGGCTTGATACAACTATTCACTGTCAGGCTAAAGCAGGCCCCGTCTGCAGTACATCAACAAGAAAGAAATGTGCTGCATGTGCTTCTTTATAGATTGTAAAGCAAATATTTCCAAGGTAGGCAGTCTAAAGGGGGCCATGTTGTAAGCATTGATGTAAAGCTTTTAGTGTCCAAAAGAGGCGGGACATGTCGAAATCCCCAACGACAAAACAGCATTAAAATGCATTTTTGTGGTGCGGTTTTTCCACACTGCTGAGGAGGTTCACACAACTTGATTTGCATTTTATTCAAAGGCATTTCCGCATTTAGCGATGGATGTAACTCCAGCATGTGAACATTGTTGAACAAGAATCTGAAATGTTCTGTGGAGAAATCCCATTTCAGGGTTCAATGGCTCTTTCGAAGCTCCTCATCCGGGCAGCTGTGAAATATATGCCCCTTGTAAAGCTTGTCTATTCAATCAATTTCCCTATTTTCAATTACTGACATTACTGCTCTGCATGCTGGTTTTCACACAAAATGTACAAAACCCATTTTAGGTCGATCAAAGCAGGACAATTAAGGTTGCTCTATAATTGCCTTTGTGGAGCTTCTTTTTGTTTCACGTGTTGCTTCTATCTTACAGTGTAAAAACATGACCCTGCACACCGCAGCTTTTAACGAAGCATATGTTTTATGCTGACTTCTCACAGAATTTTTAGATCAAAAAGCTCATTACCATAGGGAAGTTTTTTTTTTGTTTTACTTTAAAGCCAAAGAAAGCCAATAATGCAACTATGTTGTTTGACCTCATGCAGAATGCTGATTGCAAAGGTATTTAATGTCACTATTGAGGTTAAACTAAAAAGTAAATTAATTAACCCATAAAGACCCAAATATCCACCACAGACCAAACCACCAACTAATCTAAAATGTTTAATACATGTTGAGCCATTAATTCTATCAATACATGTAAATAATTGGTGTAAATACAGTTTGTCATCTTTTCAGGGTCATCAGATATGACCCATTTGGACGTTCAGAGGCTCCGTAGTTACCGTGAGAACACCGTCATCTTCTACAACATTGATTCACCAGTAAAACCCATGGAGTTGGATCAATGACAGTGGATGGAGACACTTGGTTTATGCTCAGTTAAGGATGTATTTCACTGAAAAAGTCACATTTTCTTCAGTTTTCTCCTTTTTTGATATAATAACCCTCAACTGTAATCTGAGCTTTTATGAACATCTACATGATTAGCAAATTAAATATTGGAAAATACCTGATTTTCACTGGAAAAATGCAAAATATGGAGGGTTATTTTATAATAAATGGTGATAAATCACTTAGGAGACGTTAAATATAGACAAAATCATTTGGGAAATGACTCAAAATAGCACTGGGTTTTAATGGGTTAATTAAAAGGTATCATGTGTTACAATATCAGACTCAATTGTAATGCAGACTGAAAGTGGAGAAAAGCTTAGATTTGTGGAGAAATTTCCAAACCAGAAACAAAAAATTCTCATTATAGCACTACAAATTGTGCGTAAGCTGCCTACATGAGGGTTGAAATCCTTTGTGTCATTTGACTGCAAACAGATGAAGTTGTATTTATTACCTATTTAGTCTAGCACAACCAGAACTGCTTTTTTTTAGTGCTGTGGCAGAGCTGAAAAAAGGTTATTATGATTCTAGAATCTGAAAAAAAACCCAAAAAACTCTGTGGCTTGTTTGCATTTCTTTTAACTAATCACAGTCATCTCAGAAGGCGCCAAGCCAAGGATGTGGCGATGGTGCCTTTGCAAAGAGCGTCAAAGGGAAGTTGTTTTTTGGTGGAAAACCCTGCCACTGAAACGAAAGATGACTTCTTTGGAGTCTGAGAGAATTTCTGCCTTATATTCAGATTATTTCCTGGTTTGTATTGTTGTGTATTGCCTAATATCTTTGGATGTCCTGATACTGTTGGAAATAACATTATGGATTGCTCAGTGTCTTGGATGTTCTAATGTGACAATACTCAGCAGATCATCATGACCTGAGAATTGCTACTATCCTCCAGCACTGATTAACGATTTCCAGATGTTCCTGTTCATATTCATGTTTCCTCCAATGTTGTGGAATTCAAGCAAGAGGTTATGTAAGGATAAGATGGCCAACAGTATAGCTCCATTTCTGGTTACATCCATTTATTATGTGTCTTAAAAGGCTGGAATTAACCCCATTATTTTTGGTAATTTCCACATACATTACAAGACAGTGATAGCAACAGTTCTAAAATACATGTTCCTTTCACCGTACATGTATTTTTCTTGTATTTTTTTATATATACTTCTTGGATTTTTTTTTTTTTTTGCCACTTATGGGTAAGGAACCAAATATGGTAACTTCATTGACCTTGATTTTTTACATAACAAAAACACACAAACAAAAAAAAAAGAATATTTTCACAAAAGTTATAAAGTCTTGTTAGTTACTCCAATAACACACTCAGGATGAAATCTTCAATTTTAGAATATTTCTGAGAGCCCTGTGAAGGGTTAAGGGAACTCAGACTTTTCCTCAGACTGCAAGACTCCTGCATCTTTGTGTTTTTTACTTCAGTATTCCACAATAGCTCCTTTTCGTTGTTTTCGTCTGCCTTCAGGGTCAGATAACTTAGCTTGGTTTTCAGGTAAGAAAAAAAATGCTTGTGGGACAAAGTGGAGAAGAAGCAGATAAATTTCCAAATGTTGCTGTCTCAGCCCAGAACGTGCTCTCAGTGGCGACCGTGACATTCAAGTCTGAGAAAGTGAAAGTGAGAAGTCAGCGAGAGATTAGTTTATAGTCGACCGTCTCAACAGTTGACCTCAATGCTGAAACACTTGCATGACTCACAATCTAACAGCTCTGAAAACCTTACAGCAGCATTATGGTGTCTTCTCTTACGACAAAATGTCCCTTTTGAGATCAGACTGATTGAAAGGCTGCTCTGACTCATGTTCAGATAGTTTACACTCCAAACACAGGAAATGTGACAAATATCATTCACGGATTACTCATCCAACCTGTCTTTTACATAGACTGCCTTTAGTTTGGATTTTCACACGATTCATCTGCATCATCGACACTGTTGCGCAGAAAACCCTAGCCATGTAGCGTCATTCATGACACCTTTTTCTGCTTTTAACTCTCCATTTCTAATTATAATGCCGGCTTTTTTTCCCTGATTACTCCTGCACACTGCAAAACAAACCTTGACCAGTTATTCTGTGGCCTGTTCGGAGGGCCACGGTCGTAGCAGTGTGTGTCTGAATGCCAGCCTGAACACACAGAGAAAATGACAGTCTGCCATATGGACCGCATGCAGTGGTCTCGCGCACTAAGTCAACCTGGTCACTTTATAAATCTGTTCCATCCAGACTGGTCCAAGCGACCCACTGGGATCCCTCCCTGTCCTCCTGATTAGCCGGTCTGCACTGCGATAAGAGCCTCACGGTGTTCGTCAGGCTGATCAACCTTAACTCTTTGTTTGGATTATCGCGCCAAGCAGATAGGCCACGTCCAATTAGAGGGCCTCAACTTGTAAATAAAAGGCAAACTAAAAATACTCAAGCTTGTGTTTGCTGGTAAATGGGATGCACTGAAATATAAAGCCAACATAATGCCATCCATCTATTTATTGCCTCTACTCAGCAGTTTGTTTGGACTAATTGGCACGGATGATTAATTATTATATAACCCATAACAGGCCATGGTAAATTGGAATTAAATGACTGGCTGACATTGCATGTCCCAGTTCAGTTGTGCAGTAAGCTAAGAAGGATTCATTTGCCTACTGTGGTACACTGCCTGCAATATTTGTCTTCCCCCAGCACTCATTCGGCACTCGGAAACGCAACTGGAACGTTTGCAATGTATGTTTGGAGGTAAACACTTTTGTAGCTAAAGCATTTGTCACGGTTAAAAAAAGGGGCCTCAAGGTGTCAGAATGCACACAGAAAATGAAAAGTGTTTAAGTGTCTGGCAATAAACAATGTGACTGAGGTAAGCCAGTTCAATAGGTTATGTGGATGATGAAACAGTCAGACAATGATGGAAAAATACAGTAACAAAAATAGGTAAGATGTACTCGATTTGGACATCCAGATGGATGTGTTTCGCCTTGAGTAAGTTCTGAGTGCAATTGCAGGGATGCGTGGGGAAAAATCCCAAGGAAAAGCCCCGTGTGGGTCTTTACATCCTGTTGTTATTGGTTTAATTCAGAGATACCCAGCGGCCCATATTACAAAAGGTGGATTTAACCCTTTAACGGGCAAGTGACTATTTTCGGTAATTTCCACAAACATTAGAAGACAGTGACTGCAACAGTTCCAGTGAGGACAGTGAGTCAACAATCTCAGGTCCAATGTGGTCTACAGGGTCTGTAAGGTCCACCTCTGCATGAACAGTGAGTGTAACTGCTTTGTTAGGTACCATGAAGTAATGGTACTAATGTAAGTAATAATGTTCAAAGGGATAATGTGGATGTTGACAGGTGTCTGGATCAGCACTTATGTTGGTCTAAAATACATGTACCTTTCACATTACATGCGCTTTTTTTTGCCACTTATGGGTAAGGAACCAATTACAGTCACTTCATTGACCTTGATTTTCTATATAACAATAAAAACTTTTTGAAAAAAATTTAACAAAAGTAATAAAGTCTTGTTATGTCCTCCAATAACACACTAAGGTTGAAAATTAGAATTTTAGAGTATTTCTATGAGCGTTAAGGATAAATAGTAGATCTGATATGACTCAGACAGATGTTTTAATGAATTACAATTCCCTGCCTGTTACATTTAGTGACATATATCAACCTTATGTCAGGAATTTATTCTAATTAAGTTACTAACGCAATGTAAAATGCTACCAGTAAATGAGTCGATGTATCTAATGGTCAGGTGATTCTAGCTACTGTAACTCCCTAACCTAATAGAAAGTAAGCTACTATCATAAAGCCACCATAGACTGTCATAAGCCAGTAGTTACCCATTATAGTGAGCTAGATCAATATATGACAAATGAGCTATCCGCTGGATTATTCATCCATTGATTTATTTTCTGGACAACCCTGAACTACTCCTGTCCACATCCACAGCTGGACTTTCAGACATCAATCATCTCCAGCTCAGCCTCTGAAAGATTTTTTTATTTTATTTTTTTTAGTAATTTTCAAAATCATGCAGTAGGAGAACAGAACATATCATAGGCCAAGGCACACTTTAAATTATTCAAAAAAATAATCCTTTGCTTTATATATTTTGTTCCCCTAGATACTGACATCACATTAAACATCACATAGAACTCAACAATGCAAATTCAGAGCAATCTGTAGTTTTATTCAGCGTGATGACCTGTTTAGTTTGCACATCTATTGCATTATTTTTATGAAACTGTGTGGAAAACATGGGATAATGTGGGAATGTTTCATATCATACATAAAGCAGGGGTGTCAAACATATGGCCCGTGGGCCAAAACTGGCCCCCCAACGGATCCAATACAGCCCCTGAGGTCAATTTGTGAAAAGCAAAAAATTAAACTGAATATATTATCAGTCAATGATGCCAAAATCATTTTAGTTCAACTTCCACATCCAGACCAGTATGATCTAAAGTGGGTCAGACAGTAAAATATTATCATAATAACCTATAAATAATAACAAATAAATGTTTTCTCTATATATATATATATATATATATATAGTATTATATATTATGATCTAATATTTAATAAACCCATCTCCATCCACTGCCATTGATCAAACTCCATCGATTTTACTGGTGAATCAATTTATGTAGAAGTATGTAAATATGTAGAAGTAGAACTATGTAGAAGCATTTTACCCCAATTATTCACATGTATTGATAAGATTACTGATTCAGAATTTATTAAACACATCAGTCATAGATCTGTAGATGGTTTTGGTCATTGGTGGATGTTTGGGTCTTTATGGGTTAAATAAAGGTAAAAAAATACAAATAAAAATCTCAGAAAATGCACCCCAAATCTGAAAATCTGATCATATCCAGACGTTTCCATAAAAAGGACATTATTTTCTGGACTCTAATTACAGTAAGTCCTAAATATTGGCAGGTAAATGCAGTATTGGTAGAATACTAGTGTAGCAGTTAAATGTATACCTTTGGAAAAGCCAAGTGTCTCTCGTCCAGACCCTCCCCCTGTCGATAACAACACAGTTTAGTGCGCCGCTCCGCCCAATTCAATTGCCGTTTCTCTCCAAAGTCTCTGATGGGCCGGGAGGGGGGGGTGAAGACATATGCACTGTCAGTTTCAAATCTAATCAAGTCCAGGCCTCGCTACATGTTATGGATGCCTGTATTCAAAACGGTCGTAATGGCGCTGTCGGTGCTGTTTGCATGTCAGTGTTGGAACTCCTAATGTATGTGATATGCACTCTCTGTACTCCCCCATGATGCACTGCTCTCCATTTTCACACCGCAGAGAGAGAATAACAAATCATCGACTGACTACGTCTTTGTCCCTCCATCCCTCATTTTCGGCTTCAAAATGCCAGTCTGTCTCGCTCATCCTCGCATCTTATCCATGGTAGCTGTTTTCTAACCTTTAGGAAATATGCAATTATTAGCAGATTTACAGCCCACGTCCACTCGGCATCATATACACCCCCTTCCCCCCACATTTCCTTCATTCCACATAATCACTTAAATTAACTTATTACCAGTATAGCCTTAGTATAGCATTAACTGAAATGTCATTCTCTGTATGAAAAAAAAAAGAAGTGCACTGGCCCAAACCAAAGTATGATGATAACTGTCAAACAGATTGATTGGCTGCTAGTGTGTTTTTTTTTTTGTTATGTTTTTTTTTTTCCCTGGTATTAAATCTCAAACCTTTGATCAAGCAGATGTCGGGACTGACTATTGCTGAGTGCTTGCTTTGTTCATGTCCCCGTGTGGCTTCTTGATCTCATTTTCAACTAACAGAGATGAGCACATAGATTTCTTTACTGCCACTCAGAGAAGTCCCCGTTACCTGAATTCCCCTCTTTCAATAATAAAAAAACCCCCAAAAAAACAAAAACCACGTTTCTGGATTTTGTTTTACCTTGCAGGTTTTGAGAAGTCTCACAGTTACATATCAGTCACCTCACTCGATCTCATCTTCAACTTTTCATGACTTTCACACAGTTTTATATTCCATTCAGTCTGCTTTAACCCTTTAACCCCTGACGTGTCTGTGGTGAGCATTCTGAATGTATGATTTATTTTAAATATTCATAAAAATTTACCCGTTTGCTCAATAGGAACATTTCCAAAATATGCCGATAGAATAGACCTTGCTCTTTCCATAGACATCTGAGCATGCTCAGTGCACCCCCCACTGCCTATATAATCGGGGGGGGCGGCAAAACACAGAGCAGTGAGTGAGATCGACTCCCTATAAATATAAACTGTGTTGTTTTTTTTGTTTTTACTCTTGTCATGATTTTCCTTTATTTTTATTTATTAATTTTATTTACTGTGCTTTTACTGAGTTTTGACCATGTAACTGCTTTTTGGAGTTCAACCAGGTGCCAAAAAGCAGTTGATACTTGTTGTTCAGTGTGTTCCAGTTCACAGTTCATGTTCAACATCCTAAATCTCTTATTGACGTACATTCTGAGTGTCTTATTTAGTAAAAACCTGTCAAACTTCAATTCCTCTCTTTGTCTTTTTCTGTTATTCCACCCTGTTTTGACCCTAAAACACAGTACAACAAAACCACTGAAGGAAAGGAACACAAGCACATACTCACAGCAGCTTTTATAACAAATTCCAAGCAGCCTGTTTCATTGAAATAATGTCTCAGGGGTTAAAGAGTTAAATACTTGCAGACATGTGACAACACTTCACTGACACATCATCCAAATCAAAATGTCTGAAGGTAAACTTGACTTATTTCATCAACGTACCAGCCACAAAGCTGTTAGTGACTGGCAGTTTTCCTCAAGTGGGATCTCATTATGTCAAGTTTGATTTCACTCTATACTGTATGTAACCCTACTACAATGGGACCCTTCTGTCTTATTTACTGTCTGTACTGGTTTAAAGCTTCACACTTGTTTCATCTTCCAAAAGAAACTAAAGGCATACACATTTAGAGCTTGAATAATATTATTGGTGAAAAAAAAAGAGCTAATAGTCACAACATAATTAGACTTTCAAATAAGATCACAAGCTACTAGCTTCTACTGTGTTGCATAAGTTAGTTGTGTACGAGCCATTGCAGCACTTTCATCCTATGATTAGGTCAACAAAGCCCAGAGTGTTATATCCCTGTAATTTTACACACAAACACACCCTCGAAGCCACTCATCTGGAGGGACTTTGGAGAAAAAGAACAAAGACGCGTGCACATTCTCTAGTTCTGCAGTTGTCATCCTATTTTTCAGAGACACTTTAAACAATCAATGCTGTCTCCAGAGTAATCCATATTCTCCATATCCATGTTTGCAAGACGTAAAACATCAATTATTGTGTCAAATTTTATTCACAAGTCAGGGATGACAAGTAGGGCATACAAATGAGGCCCGGATACAAATGTTTCCACACAAGCCGGGTCACGCATGTACACCGAACGCAAGCTCTTGCACTCCTTTCTCCTTCCTCTCACAGATTCACATTCACCCCAAAAGCAATCCCTTTTTTGAAAGAGAAAGTGGGGGGCTGAGGGGGGCGTGGAGTGCAGCTCGCTAGCTAACGTACATAATGAAAAGTGCAAGCTCTGTCATTTTCTGCAGATAAAAGTGTTCTGATGAGAGCTGGAGACAATAGCAGCGCATTAATCTCCTTGACGTGCCGAGCTTTGGCTTTAAAACACTCACTTCCCCCCCATTCAGGGCCCCTCTATCTATCTAAAGCTATATACTCTCTGCAACCACATTAGGAGCTCACTGACACACTTGAAAACACACAACAATATGCAGCTTTGGGAACGGCAAATAAATGTATAGTTCAGTACAGGTGTTGCACAAAAACGGCTTAGATGCTCTTGCAAGTAGGATTTTAAAGTATAACAATCTTAAAAAAAACAAAAAACGGAAGAATCATAGCATTAACTTGCGTGACATAATATCAAAACGAATAAGAACAAATGTCTAGCTAAATCTTTAGCTCCGACAACCACCGAAGGTGACATGGATGGATGCACAAAGTCGCAGATGCCAACCCAAATGATTTTAGGATGATACAAAGCAATATTGACTGGCGTTTCCCTTTTTTATTTTGACCTTCACAGTCGACTGTCACAACAAACGCAATGAGATGAGTCTGCGAGTGCCCTTTACATTTGCCTGTATTTGTTTCTAATATGTTTTGCAGGGTGGATTGGTCTCAATATAGAAAGGTATTTGCAAAGCTTGTGATACTGCATGTTCGCATCTCATCTTTCTCCTGTGAAAAGCTCACAGGTATATATATCACCTCAAATATCCAGGTGTATGTTTATTCTTGACGTGATTTTTACCTCTCCCTCTCTCTCCCTCTCTCTCTATTGGGTTTTAATCTTCTATTGCCTGGTGATGTACAGCTCACAATGCGCAAATAGCATTCTGAAGGACAGTCTGAATTATTTTATATACGCTTTCGGCGCCTCTGGTTTCATCTTGCGTAATGACGGCAGTTCAGACAGGCCGAGGCTGTAAAGATGGGCGATGTTTGTGCTGATACGTTTACATTTGTCTTTCGTGAGCAATGCGATCTGAGGCTCAGATAAGCACAAACAGTTCACGTTCTTATCTAGATGAAATATCCCCTCAGCAAGCTCTTGTTTCTTTTCTTCTTGGCTTCATCTGAAGTTCAACACTGCCTCAAACACTTTGGTCATCTCGCTACTGGTTCAGCAACACACACATTTGTATTTATGCCTTATAGCTACACAGTACTGCTACTGTTCGCTTGCAACTTTATGTGTGTTGCCTTGCTCAAGGGTGACTGTTTTTGTTCAGGGAGCGTTAATAATATCTGGCCTTAAATATATCAAAAAGAGTCAAGACAGTCCAAGTGAAGTTTTCAGAAAATATTTTAACAACTTTGGATCCAACTGTGGCAGAACAAAGGACCACATTTTATTATACAGTGGTATCTTATGAGTTTTCCAAGTTACAGGCCGTCACTGGTTGTTTTTTTTACTTTGAGTTGCGAGCCAAAATTCAAGTTATGAGCTAGCTTCAGATACGCCGTCACTAGTTGTTGTAGCCAATAAAAAGAGAAATGTTGGAGAACAGCTAGTAGGTATTCTGTTGGTGGATCCTCCATGTCTGTCTGTGCTCACCATGGCGTCTTGAGGAGTACTGATGGGCTCCTCCTTTTTATAGCGACTCCGGAGCCACATGTGGCTCTTTCATCCCTCTGCTGCAGCTCCCTGTGGTTTTGGAAAATTAATAATGAGTATTAAATTGAAAATTATTTTATTTTAGTTTGTTAGTTTGTTTTTATGTAATTCTAGATGATGGTGATATTAGGTATTATCTCCTGTTGCACAACAAAGTCCAGGAGCTGTGCTGAAACACTGTGCTGCGTGTCTGGAAGAGGTGCAAAGAGGTCGTCAAGAACATGTCAAATACGTCTACATATGTCATTATGTGCTGGAGATAAGTTCAATATAACTTACACATCGTTTCTAAGCATGTTACTCATAAGTTTTGGATGTGCTAGACCAGGGCCGTCAAACTCATTTTAGTTTAATTCCATCACATGTGGACCAGACCCATAAAATATTAGCGTAATAGTGTATGAATAATGAAAATTCCCATTTTTTGTCTTTGCTTTAGTGCAAAGTAAGTAAGTAAAATTTAACTATGAAAATATTTACATTTACAAACTATACTCTTATCAACAATGAATAACCACAAAAACTTGAAAATTCTTAAGAAAAATAAGGACATTTTAACATTATCTTTAACAACTTATGATATAATTGTGCATTACAAGCACACAAACATTTACTAAAAGGCGTAATATTTAGTTCAATCGGTCATCAGATATGACCCATTTGGACATTCAGAGGTTCTGTGGTTACCGTGGAAACACTGTCATCTTCTACAACATTGATTCACCAGTAAAACCCGTGGAGTTGGATCAATGACAGTGGATGGAGACACTGGGTTTATGTTCAGTTAACGATAGATTTAATTGAAAAAGTAACTTTTTCTTAAGTTTTCTCTGTGTTTGTTATAATAAATCTCAACTTTAATCTGAGCTTTTATGAACATCTGAATGATCACTACATTAAATACAAGAAAATACCAAAATACAGAGGGTAATATTGCAATAAATGGTGAAAAGTCATTTAAAGGTTAACTCTAGAGAAAAATTCATTTAGGAACTAACACAAAAGTGCCACTGGGTCTTTATGGGTTAAAGTCACGACACAGCAACCGGGCATAGATGTGTTACTGGCTTAGCATGATGAAAAAACCTGCATTTCTATAATTTTTAGTTTTATAAATACTGAATTAAATCAATGATCAATGATGATTGATCTCCATTATTGGACACAGTTTACAGTCCAAGTCTAGGGCATTTTGTGCTCTGAGGCTGTCACATTTGTTTTTACAAGGTTTTTTTTAACTATCAAATGTTTGTATGGAGTTGGATCAATGACAGTGGATGGACACACTTGGCTAATGTTCAGTTAATGAAATATTTTACTGAAAGTCACTTTTTCTTCAGTTTTCTCTGTTTATGATATAATAACCTTCAACTTTAATCTGAGCTTTTATGAACATCTACATGATCAGTAAGTAAAATATTGGGAAATAACATAAGATAAGATTGGACAAGGCAAGGTAAGGTAAGATAAGATAAACAGCAACATACAACAAGCAAGTGCGGAGAAAAAGACAGGTAGAAAAGGTACAAATGAGTAAAAATGAAATATAAAGAGAAAAATAAGAAATTTGGTATTCATATAAATATGTATATAAATATAGCATTAGAAATTAAGTAAAATATTATTTACAAATTCACTTTGTGGTTGCACATGCACAAAATACCTAAAGCAAAATACAGAGGATAATATTATAATAAATGGTGATAAATCACTTAAGAAAAGTTAAATATTGAAAACAAATGTTTTTTTAAAATTAAAAAAAAATTTTAATGGAATTGCCACAAAAGGAGCACTGGGTCTTTATGGGTTAATGCAAAGCAGTAGCTTCACATTGTCATGCAGACATGTTTTATTTTCTGCCTGTACTGGACTCATACAAAAAAAAGTAGTGGACATATATGGGACAGATATAATAATGCATGTGTACACCTCGTGAAGAGACCCAACCTGGTGGTACTCTCTGACCCTCATTGACATACACCCTCAATAAAATTGTACCGCTGACCCGTCTCTGTGTTTCTTCGTGACTGGCGAGGCAAAGGAGAGTTCATAGGAAGCTCCTAATGTGGCCTGTGACAAGTGCCTCCAACCCTGCTAACGATGACAGAGGAACTTCCCACACAATCAGCCACTGCATCAGTCTCCCTAGGAGAGAGCGAAGGAAGAAAAAAAAAAAAGGGAGGAGAGGGAGGTGGAGTAGGCAGCAGAATGTGTGTGTCTGCATGTGAATGTGTGTGTGTTTATGTGTGTGTGCAGGCTGGAGGGGTGAGTAAAGGCAGTTGACATTTGTTTTTGGCAAAGCATTCCCACTAAAGAAAATGACTGAGCTGACGCAAGTGAAATGTGAATTATTTACAGAGCAAAACTTAGCCGTTTTTTTTTTGTTTTTTTTTTTTGCAAATAGAACGATATCATTTTTGAGCAGGGTTGTCAAATATATGGCCTGCCGGCCAAAACCAGCCCACCACATGGTCCAAATCCGGCCCTACGGAGCAAAAACATTATACTGAGAATGTTAACAGTCAAGGGTGTCAAACTTGTTTTAGTTCAGGTTCCACATACAGCCTAATGCCATCTCAAATAAAATAATAACATAAAAACCTATAAATAATGACAACTATACATGTTCTTGGTTTAATGTGCAAAAGTAAAGTTACAATATGGAAATATTTACATTTAGAAACTATCCTTTCACAATAAAACGTGAACAACACACCAAAAATGTGAGACGTCTGAGGAAAAATATGTGTAATTTTAACAATGTTGCAATTTAATAGGTGGTATATGGTTGTTTAGGTTATTCACATTTACGTAGTGGAATATTACTTCTTTCACCCTAAAACAAAGAGAAAATTGGATTATTTTTATAGGGTGGCCTCTGAGCTAAAATGAGTTTGACGCCCATGTTTTAGAGAATTATATTTCAAACCATGTCAAATTGTTTCATTAATTAGAATTAAACACTATCGTTTTTTTTTATCTCACGCCAAGTGGACGTAGAGGATACTGTCAGAAAACACCTCGCTGATACAGTATGTTTTGATTCTTACTTGTTGAACCCAGGCTGTTTTGCTACGCACATCTTAATGTCTGGGGTTATTTTTAAATACAATTTATTAATTTTATGCTAATATCCGAATATTACATGCTAAAATATGCAGCCTTCCACAACAAGTCTGCCATGTTTACTGTGCTTAAAGAAATATTTCATCTAACTCCTATCGCTGAGACGTGCAAAAGCATGTTTCAGCTTAAGTATTTCAAAATGCAATTTTCCACCAAGCTTTATTATGAAGATATTTTTTTCTTCCCATATAAATACATAAAAATTCTGAATAACAATGTTTAACCCATAAAGACCTAAACAGCCTCTGGTAACCAAAACCATCTACTGATCTAAACTGTTTAATACCTACTGATCCACTAATCCTATCAATACATTGAAGGATTATTTCAGTATCATTTCATTGTTGTTTTTTATTGTTGTCAGTTGAGGTACTATTTCAGTGGTTTTATTGGGGCCTTGGATCTGACTGATTTGGTCAAACCTGTGAGTTGGGGGTTCTCAACAACAAAGAACAATTGGTATTCAGGACTCCTGTTGTGACCAGGAGAATAACCTTTGTCCTGACCAAAA
>JAPQRQ010000013.1:11030453-11049874 GCA_037367365.1 Apogon talboti | reverse complement strand
CTGTTTTGACCCTAAAACACACAGTAAAACAAAACCACTGAAGAAAAGGAATACAAACACATACTCACAGCAGCTTTTATGACACTGAAACAGACGGCGATTCACAACAGCACATTTACCTGGAATAATGTCTCAGGGGTTAAAGGGTTAATACTATACTGTACCCTTTTATTCGGTCTCAGACTGTGGTTAAATAATGCGCCCAGCGCCCTAAAAGTAATGACCTGGAATCTGCCAACAACTGACTGCTTTACCAGAATGATGAACTGACATACCGGTTACTAAAACATACAAAGGTGTGGCTTGTTGCATACACACCAAGCCCTTAAGTGCACTCTTAACCTTAAAAGCCTTCATGCTTGCTGACTACAGTCAAATAAATTTACTTGACTTGGTTATGGTTCACTGCTTTTGTTCCTCTCTGCAGGGAGCTAATAAGTCAATCCCATCCGCTGCCTGATACAGTGAGGATGCACTTATCGCGTTGTCAGCAGCTCGTTTCATTAAAGGCTGCGGTTAAGTTTGCATGTTACCGATTCAACAATTTTAAATTACCTCACCCGAGCCAAGTCACGGAAAAACAAAAGGCAAGGAGTCCCTGTGCAAAGCCCTGTCCTGCTTTGACCATCAATCACGGCTGTCAGAGCAGCTGTGCTCCCAGTCTTTAGTGGGAACTCACACCAAAGCTCTACATCACCTGTGCTGTGATGAATGCACAGGCTTTAGCAGCGGTGGTTTTGATTAGAGGCTGTTCCATCAATAGATAGCATCACAGAAAACAGCAAATGTTATGGATATCAGGTGTCAGGATGTGGTCGATGCAGAAATCTGGATAACATCTTACTCAGATGCATGCAGATTTTTGTTCTTAAAGGTTGAACTGTACTTAACAGTGTGCAAAGATGTGATTAAATACGACATGTAAAACTGTATTTTAAAACTACTCTTTTAAAATGTATATTACTGTAAATAATACTCTCTTTTAGCATTGTTATGGCTATTAAGGTTTTATGACTTTATAAATTGTAACTTATTTCTGTTCAGTCTGCCTGATATGCCACCTCTAGGCCAGGTCGTCATTGTAAATGAGAACTGGCTACACTGGTCTACCAGTAAAATGCTTCCAGTGTAAAAGTAGTGAAATTTTACCACGTGTGAGTCACTGATAAAGAAAAATCAGGTGAAAAATGCTGGTTGGCTGAAGTTTCCAAGATATAGTCTTGGGTCAAAATGTGAAATTTGAGAATTAACGAGAGAATGGGTTTTATTCAAAAGAAATATTTGTCTCAGAGCTACCAGATCTACTTCAAAACACTGTCTGCACATTACAATACATTCACTTTACAGGTTCTATCTAGTGGAAGATTTATACATCTATTGTATAAATGTACATAAAACAATATATATGTGTAATAACACTTTATCATATACCTTGAAAACATCAACAACCAGCACTTTTGATATTTGTTTTCCAATTAATCTTATAAAATATGTAATATTTAGCACATTTAATCTCTGAAGTAGATAATTTCAAAAAATTGTAGACCAGTGTTATCAACTGACCTACCTGGTAAAATAAAGGTTATATAAAATAAAATAAAATGATCAAGACTAAGCATGCTTAAAAACTGAAGTCAGATATGTGGCTTCAAGTGGAGCCAATCACACCAGGTGAGCTCAGTCTCCTTGACGACCTGGCTTCACCTACAGGTTCATCAGAGATCGAGCAAAAAAAAAAGGCCTTAACTTACTGCTTGTCCAAACAAGCATTACAAATATTTGTCTATATATTGTTTTATTGGTTTAATCATAAACAATGAAATCTACAAACAATCACATTTTGTTTGTAGATTTCATTTGTCTTGTTTGTTGCTGTTTATATCTCTACATGTTTTATATATATACTTTTATACTGTTGTTATTGTTGTTGTTATTTCTATATAATTTTTTTAGATATCCATTTACTGTTCAACTTTTTGTGGTTGTTGTTTCATCTGGTTCTGGAATTCAGGACAAGTTGTTGTCATTTTCAGACATTTCAAAAAGACATGTCTGGCAACATGTTTTGACTTTTATTTTTTGCCTATTCAAATAATCATTTAATAAGATAAGATAAGCTAAGATATGACTTTATCGATGCCACCGTGGGGAAATTTCACAGTTAACAGCAGCAACATACAATAAGCAAGTATAGAGAAAAAGACTGAAAAATTAAATATATAGAAAGGTAAGAAATGTAGTATTTATTTAAATATTTATATGAATATAGAATTGCAACAAAATGTAATATTTACATATTTACATTATGGTTTCACATGCACATGGTGTGATATGGGGGGGATTACTGGGTCTAGTGCTGAAGGAGCTACTCAGGGCCTGTAAAGTTTTCTTTGATAATTGAATAAAAGAAAAATAATCAATAGATTAATCGATAATATTAATAACTGATAGATGTGGCTCTAGTGGACAAACATTTCTTGAGACAATGCCATATTAACAGAAAATGAAATGAAATAAAAATGAAAAATAAATTCATGTGTTTTCATCTCTTTGTGGACATAAGACCTTAAACATATGAAACAAAACGTAAACTTAAATGTATGTACATTTGTACTAATGAATTTCGCAAAAGAAATGAGTTAAAACTTGGTAGATATTTGTCAAAAATGTATGCAGATTTACTAAACATTTATCTAAATATAACTTTTACATCCAATAAAACTCAATTCTATTTTAATGGGATTTCAGGAACTTTCATATCCATTTATTTTGATTTATTTGCACTCTATAATTCATTCTTATACAGTAAAGCAGCAGTGGATCGATGAGGTGATGAGGGTGTAAACAACAGCTGCCATGCAGACATAGATGTACTGTTTGTCAAATTACATTTAGCTTTTTATTAAGTAGCCACAGAGTTATATGTAGTTTATATTGATGGCATTTGTGAATATATAAATGCTTATGATTTTTACTCAGTTCATCTATTCCTGTGTTTATGAATAAAAAATATATACCTTCCCACCAGCCGGTTCTGTTTAAAGACAGTCTAGCAGTCTATGAGAGTGTCTCATGTTATTTGTGGTAATATTTGTTTGTATTTGTTAAATATAGTTGTCAAAATGAAGTATGGCTTATATGGTTGTGATTTGCTTTCCATGATATCTGCATTAAACGTGACACTGCGAGGACTGAAACCATTTAATGGTGTGATTGGTGGAATGACACCAATACAGAGCAACATAACGCTTTCACTTTCACATCCTATCCATCCTTGGTTGTCTCATTAGCCTTCATTCCATTACGGGGCCAAATAAGGCTTCCAGGGTTTAGTCATTGTTTATGTAAAGCAATTTCTCCCCACGATTCTTCACTGCATCTAGTTATCAATGGGGAAGATGAGCCAGTTGGATTGTACTGTCAAACTGAAATTGTTTTCTAATTCTATATTATCAGCATTTTCAATGGATCCTGGCCTCAAGACCTGTTCAAGACCTACTGGGCTATGAAGGAAATTGCTAGCAGCACCAATTGGCCTCTGGACACACAAGCCAGATGAGACCTCACAAGTTAATCATAGTACAATGCATGTCAGGCTCTCTGCTGACAAATGAATTTGCCTTCTATTATTGCAGACAGTTGAACGTTTTCAATCCACTCCAGCAAGTTAATATCAAGATCATTGGACAAAACTGTAAAAATTATGATCAGGGAGAAAGCTTAGGTTATACGTTATTAATGGCGCTATTGTTCTCTAATTGCATACCTCATTGATAGGTTCCGAAAGCTGATTAGATTATCTGGAGTTTGTCAGACTGGATTACTCCACATGTTGTCATGTTGATCTTACATGTAACATGGATAAAAGTCAGGTCTAAGAGAACAAATCAGGCTAAAGGGTTGCATACTTATCCACGACTCTTTGTAAAACCATCTCACTAAACCCCCACACTGAACGGTATTCACTGAGACGAGCAGTAAAATGAAATGCAGTCTCCGGAAGATATGTTCTAATTATACTATTGTCAAAGAAATTACTAAAACAACCAAGTGTGCAATGCTGCATTGTATATGCCCACTGAGAGAATTCCTCTAAGACACATTTCATTATTTTCCCTGCCCACTGTTTTTGGCGCACAGCCTGTCTACCACAAGGCTTTTTGCTTTGATATTAGGAGACAACTGAGTTCACAACTCCCAAGTTTGATAAAAACCCATCACAGCCAATTTCACATCTGTTTGTTAAGAACACTGCCGAACACAGTCTATAGTCACAATGTACAAACACGCTGAACAGTTGTAATTGTTCATGATTTTTGCAAGTGTCAAACTGGAAAGAAGTTAATTTTGATTCCTGAAAAGCCTATTATGTGAAATCGGAGCTAACTGTAGTACCTGGACCGAACCTTTGCCTGGCACCGTCCTACTGTTGCCATGCCAACAGTACCAAAGTGTGCCAATGTGTCATCAAATACATGATGTATTAAACATAATTTAAAGCAGCTAAGAGTGACTCCGGCACCATGGTGACCCTCATTATGGACGGACGAACGGACGAACGGACGAACGGACGGATGGACGAACGGACGGATGGACGAACGGATGGATGGATGGATGGATGGATGGATGGATGGATGGATGGACGGACGGACGGACGGATGGACGGACGGATGGACGGACGGACGGACGGACGGATGGATGGATGGATGGATGGATGGATGGATGGACGGACGGATGGACGGATGGACGGACGGATGGACGGATGGATGGATGGATGGATGGATGGATGGATGGATGGATGGATGAATGGATGGACGGATGGATGGATGGATGAATGGATGGACGGAGGATGGATGGATGGATGGATGGATGGACGGACAGATGGATGGACACATGGATGGATGGATTAACCTAAAAAAAATAAATAAAGACTAAAATGCATTTCAATTATATCTGAGGCTATGGGTTGTGTGCTTTACATCACTTAACAGCCATTATGCTAAGATGCTGGGGAAAAAAAAAGAGAAGAGAAGCATTCTATGTTCAAAAAGTCAATAGGACTTCATGCACAGATGTTAAGCATAGCATAAACTTTCATTTGCATTTAATTACTTAATATTCTAATAGGTTCTGGGACAACCAATTAAATGTTTTATGCAGCTGATCTATGATAATAGCATTCATGTTTGTATGAACTCATTAGCCTTTGTGACAGTGAGTTTAATGCTCTTGCACATACACACAAACTTCTATTTTAATGTAGTGTAATGAGTATGGATGTACACAGGAACACACACAAGTGGAAGCTGTGCAAAAAAAAACCAAAAAAACTTTGTTATATAAACATAACTTGCACAAACACCCACCGTCGTCATCCTGATCATCTAGGCTCTGCTTTAACAAGGGTATCTACTGCTCCTATCAGCAGTACACAAAGTCATTTAAAGCACAAAATAATATTTAGGACCGCTCCTCTGCTCTCCTCTCGCTTTGACGCCATGATGCCTCTCAGGGGAGCCAGCCATGGTCCCTTTTAGAGGAAGGGAATAAATACCCTGCTGCATTAGTGCAACTTTCTGCACAGCATTAACCCAACCGGGATTCCGTAGATACAGTTTTGTCCATCCCCACAGGATAGACCACTGTTAATAAGATTACAGAGCAAGAGACTTTAAGATAATTCAAACCATCTCCACGGCTAATTTCAGAAACGCAGCATGGATGCCACATCCGCTTATTGTCGTTCCCTGCATGCTAAAGAGAGCATAAGAGTTGACTTATTACCACACAATACTGACTAAGTGGGAAATCTCTTTGGACATGGCGGCACACCATATGCTAGATTTAATTCGATTTTCTGTTCAGGCTTTAGTTAAGTGCTTCTAAAGTTTCTTGTCCTACAGCAAGAGGGTAAGAGGGCAGCAGTGGCTTTGACTTGATTTGCTCTTTCAACAAGGGGCAAATAAGCCATGATTTGGTAAAATACAGAGCGCTTACAGCAACATGGCAGCATTAGCAGGCTGGAGTATTTGGTGCAAAACTGGATTAAGCCTAATCCTACAGTAAATTCATTTCTTTCAATGCAGATCTCTTGTAAATTTGTGTTTTCTGGGACTATAGCCTTAATCCGTGTATTTAGAAACATCCATAAGGAGATAAGAGGTATACGGATGAATGTTTACTTGACCTTATTAGTGGGATGTATGTGCAAAACTTTAAATACTAAGGTTAAATAAATTCTTCAAGTGGATGGAGCACTGCAAGGTAGGTCTGTTAGTGCATGGAATTATTCCATGTGCCATCTTTTGTTTCTGCAAATTGCATTGTTAAAGCAGGTATTCAGATCAGCAGTGAAACATCTCCCTACTGAGAGTGGGGTGTGTGTGTGAACAATCTGCTGGTTATGAGTAAATGTATTCCACTAAGCGCTTAGAATTCTTTAATCATTTGACGACTGTCTTAAGGAATATATTTCCAGACCGAATAATGAAGAGACATGATGAATCCAACATGAGCGTCAGGCCAATATACATCCCCCCCCCAGGAAATCAAAAGCTCTTTGAGAAATCCATAGAATAATGGCCTGATGATAATAAAAGAAAAGCTCTGCCTGTCCAGTTGTGACTTTCAAAAGCAGCAAAATATGACAACTGGCTTGATGGAAAATAGTTCCAGCTCTGAGTGACAAATCAAATAGTTATTGCTGTACACGACTTACAAAGTGCAGCCTGAAAATGCGGGCCTGCCAAGATGCTTTTTTCATCATTGTGCTGCCCTCTACGGGCCTTCTTTCACCCTCCCTCTTCCCATTTCCATATCACCCTCCTCTGCTTCCCCTCCCCTCCTCACCTCCTCCACATTACCATACTCTTTAAAGAGTATTGCACGCAATAAATTGCTTTTCATTTCCTCGCCGTGACAGTCCTGAGATTGTGGGATTTATGCATTTTTGCGAGTGATTTCGACTGTCATACTATGGTAATTGTTTCATAATACGTCCATCGCTGTAGGGGATGCGCTTGTTTGCACCAACCGAGATCAAGTTCCACTGGTTGAAACATTAGTGAGAAGACAAAGCTTGTGTATATACATAGGATATCTTGTGACCGATGCAGAACTGGAGAAAGGCTATCGAATTATTTTATCCGAGGCGAGAGCTGATATGCACTGATCTCCGGTCGATTTGGACAGTCTGGCAATTGAAATAAAGAGACCTTGGCAGATCTATACATAAACTGGTACAAGCCGCACTACTGGCAGCAGACAAGAGGTTTCGTGCTTTTCTCCTCCGCTTCGTCAGTGCGCATGGATGAAAGTCACAGTTAAAATGCATGCGGCAAGTCTTGTCTGATGTGGGATTACTGCGTTTTTATTCGCCCAGTTTTCTTGACCATGTTCGAACTTTGGTTTTGGCTCTTTTTCCGAGATGACACTGCTCATTTCAATTGCTGCTGGAAGAATACAGGAGCCCGTTTTACCGCGCTGGCTGTCACGTTACTGGCGTGAATGAGACTGTATATGTGCTCCTCGAAGCCTGGTTTATGGAGTTAAACACCGAAGAGACTTGACTTTAAGGATTTTTTTTAACAGCCGGCGGAAGGGCGGACGGTGAAATCACGAAATCCATGTTTTCACTGAGGATGGAGAAAAAAGAAGGGGCACAGCCGTGATTTTTCGGGATGCTTTGGCGTTTACCGGGATCATCACGGTAAGAGGACAATGATTTCTTCTGTCTGTTTTTGCGTCTGTGTCTAGGCGTATGCTTTAACATTTTGGGGTGCTGTCCGCGGTGCTGAAATCTGTTTTTTTTTTTTCGTTTAGTTGCATTGATGAAGTTGATCCGGATTTAAGATGCTGTTGAGCAAGGTGTCTGCGGCTGCATGGCAATAACAAGCACAGAGCCTGCATTTTTATGCTCTAATACATCATCACAGTCTTATTCGATCCAAATAATTCGCCGCTGCCTCCGCACACGCATCCCCGCCGCACATACAGCAAACACACCGAAGTTATCTATATTATATCCAAAGGCGACGCACGTTTCTTAAGGTTATGACAATAAACTTAAATGGGTGCAGTTACTGCAACAGTACCGTCGGTGCAGTGCAAGCATGTTAATATGCTCCGATTTAGGGGGATTTACTGGGGTGGTGTGTAGGCTTTGTGCTCTTTTAAGGAGCGCACAGACCTAACGTGTGCGCAGGGTATATGTGTGTGTTTGATGGCGTGTGCACGCGCGCTCACGCGTCAGTGGCTGAGAGAGAGAGAGAGAGAGAGAGAGAGAGAGAGAGAGAGAGAGAGAGAAAGAAAGAGAGAGAGAGAGAGAGAGAGAGAGAGACTGAGATCTGTAACCTTCTATATAGCGGATGCCTTACAGAATACTTGATTATAGAATTATTTACTCCCCGTCAAAATGCAATTTCGATCAGAGATTCGCCATGAGATCAACGCCACTTGCTTATTTGCTTTTGACCAACTCCTCTCATTTCTTTTTTTCGCCCGTGGGCAGAAGAAGGGCTGCGACTGTCGCCTTGTAGGCTGATATCCACATTTTTTTTTTTTTTTAATCACAGGCCGGATTTGAAGATGAACATTAACTGCTTGTCTTAGTCGCTGCCGATATATATATATGTATTTTTTATAAATCAACCCAGGGTTGTTTCAGTCGTGCCAAGCGAATATATCCCCCCCAGTCCTGATGTTGTTTGCACGGAGGTGGAGAGAAGGGAGCCGACAGTTTCCCCACTGTTATCAAGTCGTCGGGTATGCGGGGTGAGTGAGAAATCTTTGTCGTAAGGAGATAGGAGTTGATCGCATCTTTTGAGATTTTAATGTTACTTCAGGAAAGAGGCTGAATTTAAAAAGAATAGATAATGACACGTCAGCACAAAGGCAGACAGATGTGTTAAGACAACACATCCTCGTAAAAAAAAATAATTCTCAAGGGAGTGAATTAGTAAATGACCAGATCTATCAGTCTGCACAAGGTGGATGGCGAAGCCTTTTTTTTCCCACCCCTTCACAAGATGGATTGGAATTCAGGCGAGCAATCAGAAATGCGCAGTGGCCATCCACATCGGGTAGTTGTGTTATCAACTTGATAATATTATCGCTAAAGTATGCGGTGATTAAAGATTCATCCGAGGCGCTTGTTTTCAGTGTCAAAGCCAAAATGATGCCGACATAACACAAATGCATAATGAGCAAACATTAATAGGCCTACTTGTCTGTGCCTGTGTGTTTGTTGTGAATGTCTAATATTTGTTCATATGTGCTTGGATCTTTATCAGTTGCTGTTTTGCGTCTGTAAATGTAGCCCATGTATCATGTGTTTTCCATGTATAAAACAGAACTCGTCCTTTTCTTTTCCTCCTTAGATGACACCTCATACTGGTACCGCACTTGAGTGAGCTGGGGCATCCTCTCCCAGGAAAAATGCATATCTGGATCCTAAAAATAATCCTTCTGATTGCATCATCTCTGAGGCTGATCGAGATGTATGACAATTATGGGGAAATCTGTCGAAACCTTTGTACATGCGAGGAGAAGGAAGGGATCCTGACAGTGAGCTGTGAGAACCGGGGGATCATCCGACTGACAGAGATCAGCCCAGTCCATTTCTCCATGTACCACCTCCTGCTGACAGGGAACCTTCTGAAGAAACTGTCAGTCAATGATTTCATCAATTACACCGGGGTGACCATCCTGCACTTGGGCAACAATGATATATCTGAGATAGAGTCAGGTGCCTTCAATGGACTCCAAGGATTAAAACGATTGCACCTGAATAATAATAAGATTGAAATTCTGAGGGATGACACCTTTGCAGGATTGGAGAGTTTGGAATATCTACAGATTGATTATAATTACATCACTAATATAGAGCCCAATGCCTTGAGCAAACTACACCACATGACAGTCATGATTTTGAATGACAACTTACTGTCCTTCCTCCCTCCCAATATCTTTCGGAATGTTCCGCTAACACACTTGGACTTAAGAGGGAACCGGTTAAAAATGTTCCCCTATGTCGGCCTCCTGGAGCAGATGGACAAAGTTGTGGAATTACAACTGGAGGAGAATCCCTGGAACTGCTCCTGTGAGCTCATTGCTCTCAAGGCTTGGCTAGATAGTATTGCCTATACAGCTCTAGTGGGAGAAGTGGTTTGTGAGACGCCATTCAGGCTCCATGGCAGGGACTTGGATGAGGTGTCCAAGCAGGAGCTCTGCCCAAGACGACCCTTAGAAGACACGGTCAGGCCTGCACCCCCAAGCAGCACCAATGGATATTACCAGACCACACCTGCTGCTGTCACAGCCTCCGCCACTTCCTCGGCTGTGTTTAGGTCCTCTTCTAGGCCTACCAAGGGCACACGGCAATTTAACAGAACTAGATTAAAGCCCACTTCTCGAATACCAGGAGGTAACCCTTACAACTATGGCCCCATCATCGGCCCCAAATCTCCTGTGCCTTTGGACTGTCCCACTGCCTGCACATGTAATCTGCAGATATCTGAAATCGGGCTAAATGTCAACTGCCAAGAGAGAAAGATTGAAAGCATTTCTGATCTAAAACCCAAGCCATACAATCCCAAAAAAATGTATCTCACTGGAAATTACATCCCTGTGGTACGGAGATCAGATTTTGTCGATGCTACTGGATTGGATTTGCTTCACCTGGGAAACAACAGGATAACTCTGATCCACGACCGAGCTTTTGGGGATTTAACCTACCTGCGTAGGCTGTACTTAAATGGTAATCTCATGGACAGGCTTACAGGAGAAATGTTCTTTGGTTTGCAGAATCTGCAGTACCTTTATTTAGAGTACAACAAAATCAAGGAGGTTGATGCAGCCACTTTCCGCTACCTTCCTAATCTTCATCTGCTTTTCCTCAACAATAACCTGCTGAAAACATTACCTGGGGGCCTCTTTTCCGGTCTTTCCCTGTCTAGGCTTAATCTGCGCAACAACAATTTTCAGAACCTGCCTGTGAGTGGTGTTTTAGATCAGCTCAAGCTGCTGGTGCAGATAGATCTCTTTGAAAACCCCTGGGACTGCTCTTGTGACATTGTGGGGATGAAGATATGGCTCGAGCAGCTCGGTGCAGGCACTGTGGTTAACGAGGTGGTTTGTGAGACACCCAAACGCCACGCAGGAATGGAACTGCGCTCCATCCAGTCTGAGCAGCTCTGCCCGGACTACGCCGACGCGTACGTCTCACCTACTCCTCCTACGGACGAGCCGTTAGACGTCCAGACAGTCACCACAGAGGCCCCTCCAAAGTTCAACACCCCCAGCAGCACCGTTCCCCTCTCTGTCCTCATTCTTAGCCTCCTGCTTGTTTTCATCATGTCTGTGTTTGTGGCTGCGGGGCTTTTTGTGGTAGTGATGAAAAAGCGTAAAAAATCACAGAGCGACCGCACCAGTACCAACAATTCAGATGTCAGCTCTTTTAACTTACAGTACAGTCTCTACAGCAACCGCTCTGGCCCTAAAGTCAAAGCACCGGCAGGTCACGTCTATGAGTATATTCCCCATCCGATGGGTCACATGTGTAAAAACCCTATTTACAGGTCAAGGGAAGGGAACACTGTGGAGGATTACCGCGACCTCCATGAGCTGAAGGTCACATACAGGAGTCCAGATGAGGAGAGGGAGAGCAGTACGATGAGGAGTCCTTCTTACAGTGTTAGCACCATCGAACCACGTGAAAACCCCTCCCCTGTCCAGGATGCAGATCATTTCTTCAGAGGCATACTGGAGCCTGATAAGCAGTCCCCGCATCAGTCCATCCCATCCATCCCAGCGGGTGCCAATTTAGAGTACAAGTACACGGGACCTGTGTCATACACATACAACCCAAATTTTGATGTCAGACGTCAGTTCTTGCACCCGGAGAGGATAAGAGAAACAGTGCTCTATGGCACAGCACCCAGTACTGTTTATGTCGAGCCCAACAGAAATGAGTATTTGGAGCTAAAAGCTAAACTGCAGTCTGAGCCTGATTACCTCGAAGTTCTTGAGAAACAGACCACCTTTAGCCAGTTCTGAGCAACAGGATCGTTAATGTAATGAAGCATTTTGTCTCTTGACCCTCCTTGAAACAGCGGCTCAGTTCTTAGGGTGCCTTGGCACAATGCAAACAAGCAAAAGCGAAGGAGTTAACATGGGGTGTGCCGAACAGTCTTATTCTTATTTCTGAAACATGACATTACAGGAATGGATACAGCTTTCTGAAACAAACATGGATGAACAAAATTGCTCTACTTAACTGATGAAGCAAAATCTATTTTTCTATGGTGAAGATCAAATAACACACAAAATGTAAGTGTACAGGTAAATCTTACCCAACTTCATTTTCAGGAATATAACCATACATAAGATATATTGTGAATCAGAAAAGAAAATGTTTATAAAATCACTTCTGGACAAAAACACTGTACAGCAGATCATCGAAACTGTGTAGGACTATTTTCTGCTGTAGTCTGTAAGTAAGTATTTATTGATATAATCTGCCATGTCTTTTCAAAACTTTTGATTCTACATCAATATTACCTGTGTCATCATACTCCATGACCCTCTGGAAAGGCTTATGTTTGTAGTTTCATTTACTGTAGCTCTGCATTGTAAAAGTGGCTTTTTTTGGAAGTGGCACACCCCCAATGTTTCAAAAAAGACTGCGTCATTTGAAGAAGATGAAAAAAAAAGTGTCTTTGTATGCTTTCTGCACTTTTTGGAATTGGAAGGCGAGTTAGCCTTCAATGAGCTCTCATAAAGGAGATTATTATATTAAAAATGAATATGGGTATTCATTCTTAATATGTAGAATTGATATGTTATCAAAACAAAATTCATAAATGATATTTGAAGTATTATTATGTTGTGTAATACTGATATTTTAATCAATGTAACACCTATTTTTATACAAGCATTCGCAAATTCTCTATCCCTTATCGATTTTATTTGTTTCGATTGCTTTGCACTTATTGCACTATATTGACCAAACTATGTTATTGTCATCAAATAAACATGATGTCAGGTTCATACAATGTGCTTATGAGGAAGATGAGGCTGTTTGGTGGTAACATAAAGGTTTTTTGGTCCAATTTTTGAGTTTTACACAGATGGAGAATGAATTTAGTGAGAAAAAAGTGTATTTTTGGGGCCAAGTGTTACTCGGTTTTTGTCATGAAATGGCTGTTCTTTGGCTGAAAAGAACTGAATTGATCTCAACTTGGCTGTGGACTCAATCATAGCAGATAAAGATACAGTATATATGCTTCACTCAAAGGGGCAGCCAGTGTCTCAGAGAGGATTGGAATCGATGTGTATCAGTCAATGATCATTATCAGAGGCTGTCCCTTTTGCAATTAAATCATGACAACAGCATTCGACATTGCTGCTTGCCAAGCGATAACTTGTGATTTGCATAAACATCATTGGAGACGACTTAAACATTAGAGAGTTAAATGCTGTTTTAGCATTCTGACATAGCTGGTACAAACTTTGATAGTGATGAAAAGTGCAGCTGCTGGATTAAAGGTTTGGTGTTTCAACCATTGCACTGCTAAATCTATGTTTTTAAAATGGTTTGTTTGATGTGTGCATATGTTTTTAGATATGTATTTCCTTTTCAAGATATTAAGAAAATGTTTTAAAAATGCTCTTTGTTCAGTGAATCTTTTAAGCACTTCTTTTGATCAACTAAATCCAGTATGCAAAGCAGGTCTATACAAATGCAACGGATGCTCTGTGCCACCATTTTCAGTGTGCAGTGAGCATCACCATTTAGGAATTCAGTGTTCCTTTTACTGAGACAGACACGGATCTCAGTGGAGAGGAGACAAAACAACCTCAGCCATGTCAGACACCTTAATCTGTTCCCTGTTTTCTGAAGCAAAACAAATGATTTTGATCATGCTGAATTTATGACGACCAGGATGACAAATGTTACCGCTGTCACTCCTCTGTCAGCAAACGTCAGCTGTATTCTTGCATTTTGAAACTATTTTTAATTTCTGTGAGGTGTCTTTTCTCAATGAAAAAAAAAAGTGGAAAGTGAAACCGGCCGGCTCAGGGTCTTTCATTTGTTGGAGCTCAGAGTGAGAACAGAAGGCACCATTTGGGAGATGAGGAATCCTGGAACCCAGTGTAACTGTGGATGTGTCATACATGTAGCAGGGGATGTGAATCATAGCCAAGTGTGTGCTGTTGCCCAGCATTGCTAGCCTATGGGATGAAACAGTGTTGACAGTTTTTTGATGTGGATTTATTTATATATTTTTCTGATGTCAATTTGGAAAAAAAAAAACAAAAAACAACAAAGAATCATGCATGTTTTCCTGAAAATCCTTGTTCATTTTCAGGTCACAATTTGGCCAGTTTATGTTTAAAAAAAATATTTATTTTCTATGAAAATCTGCTGTTTTTTGTTTTTTTTTTTTAAATTTCTGTTCCTCTGAATATCATATTATTCAACTCATTTGGCTATGTTCTCAGAACTTGCTTTAGCACAATTACATAATCACTGAATCATGCATTCCAAATGGGTTTGTTATTACTGTATATGTGTGTGTGTGTATGCAAAGATATTCTTCCTTGCTGAGCTCCCAGCGTTGAAGTGTATTACTGTTATGACCCAGCACCCTGTCCCACAGTAATGGGTGAGCGGAGCAGCCCACTGCAGGAATATAAAATGTGTGTTTGTGTGCAGACAGTGGCAGGGAGAGACTCCTGCCAGTTGAAATAATGATTTTAACCATTTAAACCCTAAGCTTAAAATGTTCCGCCTAGTCTTTTTTTTTTTCTTATTTTGACTTTAAAAAGTTTAGAAAATATGTTGTGAGTGAGTCCTTATGCTCATTTTTCCAGAGCACTTCTATCTATCAATCTATCAATCATTTACAATTTACTGTATGTTATAATACTGATAAAATGGCTTCTTCTCCATCTTCTAGTACAGGTGTGGGAGAATTTACCGTAATGACCCAATAAAACTTATAATGCGCAACGTCTCAGGTTTAGGAAACCGTTGGAATTTTTCCAATTGCAAAAACAGTGACAGAGTTACAGCCATCCAAACTATATATGCACAGGGTGTGTCAGCGATGACGCGTCAGGTTTTAAAGAGTTAATCCACCAATGGGGTCCTTTAGGTCTTAACACAAACGGACGCACCAAAAGGAAGAGCAAAGAGTTTCTTATGCCTTTCTGGATTATTCCATTTATAGCCTTTTCTAAGCAGTGTAGCCATCTTACATCCACCCCATCTGTGATGTTGTAGAACTATGAAATTCAGTCAGCCAGTTAGCAGTTAAAACAGTAACACTGATCCACTGGTCACCATCTGTATTCTGAAAAGGAGGTTCGGAGGTGAAATATTTCAGAGTTTGTTGCCTCATGCTACACCAGAGCCCCCCCCTGATTTATGGCTAAACCCATTGTGTGAATCTGATGTGTGGGTGATGCAACACAAGGCGTGATGTAGGTGCAGATGTAGCTGTCACACAAGTCTCACTCTTTGCTCTAGACGCCAAATGCAGCAAGAAAAGTTCAGAAGGAAGTGTCGGAGTTTGTTCTCAGCTCCAGGCTCAGAAAACACAATGCATCTTCCAACTTCTTTTAGATAAAAAGGATGGGAGAGACAAGGATGGACAGTTTGTCCTCCAATATTCTCTTACACTTTGTGTTTTCACACCATTTCAGAATTAATCAGTGCAGAATGGAACAGTGCATGAAAGCCATCCAAGCTGCGCCGAGTGTTGGCTCATCACTCGGCTATTTTCAGTACGCCGAGTTTAACTTACAGGCAGTTACTTGTGGGCTGAAAATACAAGGCTAATTAAAAAAAAAAAAAAAAAAATTGGATTTGAATTTGGAGACATTTGCTAAAATTTGTGTTGTGTCACTTATCAGATGGTGTTGGCAGAGTTTTGTTTATGATAAATAAAATCAGCGTGATTCCTCACATGTACTGGGCTGTATTAACCCACTCAAAGTGACCTCGGGATTTAAAAAAAAACAAAAAACAAAACTGCTTTTACCACATGATCTAATTACTTTATTGTACAAGGACCTTTGGGTCTCATATTGGTTTGGCATTTATGACATTTTTCCTATTTTGCTGAGTTAGTAATTTGACCTTAAAAATGCTGAATGGTGTCACAAGCTGCTATTTCCACTTTAATTTTGATGCTTTTTTTTTGTGATCCATTTTTTAATTTAAAAGCTGAATGCCAGAATGATGGAGAAAATGTGGAGATCACATCTTTACTGCTTTAAAATGCTACCATTACAATTGAATGTCATTTGTTGTAGCTTAAACACTGAGTTAATTCAGAAAATACTATACTTTTTAAGCAAAAATGATAAATCGTTACATGTGGCTGCAATCAGATGCAATACTTTCTGCTTCACCTTTTACTTTATGATGTTATTTAACTTATAAAGACTCAAACATTCACAGGTGATCACAACTGTCTACTGATCCACAATGTTTAATACCTGTTGATGCACTAATACTATCAATACATAAAAATAATTGGTGTAAAATGCATTTTCATGGTCATCAGATATGACCCATTTGGATGTTCAGAAGCCCCATACCATCATCTTCTACAACACTGATTCACCAGTAAAGCCCATGGAGTTTGATCAATGACAGTGGATGGACACGCTTGTTTTTATGTTCAGTTATTGATATATTTTAACTGAAAAAGTCGGTTTTCTCAAGTTTTCTTTGTTTTTGATAAACTAACCCTTTTATGAGCATCCACATGATCAGTGAGTGAAATAGACAAAAATACCTGATTTTCACTGAAAAAATACAAAATACAGAGGGTAATAGTATAATAAATGGTGATAAATCACTTAAGAAAGAGACAAAAATATTTGGAAAGTGCCATAAATAACACTGGGGTCTTTATGGGTTAAGTATGTTTAGATTCTTTCACATAGTCCATGAATGTTTTACTTCAAAATCAGTACTACTAATAATAAGTAATACGAATATTCAATGTACCGATTTACCTTAAATCTTTACTATGAGAATACTCAACCATGTGCACAGTAGAAATGCCTTGAAGTACTTTTTTTCAGTCTCTTTCTTCCTACATTTGGACCACACATTACTTGACATGACAAAATGTGTAAATGGTAATTATGTTAATATGTGGCCAGCCAGTGTATAGTAATAGAGAGAGGGGGTGGACACATTCCATATGCTTGACTGTTGCCTTACCGACCCCCCCCCTCCGGAGATGTCTCATGTTCAGCGCAGCCTCACTGCCTGCTTGCCACCCAGTCTCCATGATGATGTGAGCAATTGAGTTCAAGGAGATCTGGGTAATTGGGAGGGCAGGGATGGCATCTGACAGGCACCGATGGCTCCAATGATTACTTTAATCAGAGTGGTTAATGGAATTCCTTCAGGCATGTAGAAATGCTCAAATGTTCATCAGCACTCAACCGGTTTTTACCCCCACCAGCATCGCTGTGACTCTCCAGCTCTCCACACCTCCCTCCACACGCCACACGTTGCAATAATTACCGATCAGATTTCAGTCCTTAAATGCTTTTGGTTTGTGTAACGCTCAGCATCCGGTCATGACTTGTGTAAATACAATTTATGTTCATGCTGGATTATTCTGTGATCAAATGCATTATGTATGAACAGCAGCTCCTGTAAAATCCTCATAAATGCAGACAAAGGTGCAGCGTGATGGACAAGGGAGCTACTTTATGTTGTTTTGTTTGTCTAGTTTAGTGCTGTGATTTTAACCCATAAAGACTCAAACATCCACAGGCAACCAAAACCATCTACTGATACAGTATAAAATGTTTAATAACTGCTGATCTAATAATTCTACCAATACATGTAAATAATTGGTTTAAAATACAGTTTGTCATCTTTTCATGGTCATCAGATATGACCCATTTGGACGTTCAGAGACTCCGTATTTACCGTGGAAATACCGTCATCTTCTACAACATTGATTCACCAGTAAAACCTATGGAGTTTGATTAATGACAATGGTTGAAGACACTTGTTTTTACATTCAGTTAGGAATATATTTGCTGAAAAAGTAATGTTTTCTTCATTTTGCTCTGTTTTGATATAATTAACTTTGAATTTACTGTGGGTTTTCATGAATATCTACATGATCTGTGAATAAAATATAAGAAAAAACATGATTTTCAGCAAAAAATGCAAAATACAGAGGATAATATTGTAAAAAAAAAAAAAGAAAGTGGTGATAAAACAGTTTAAAAAGGTAGAAATAGAGAAAAAATCATTTGGGAACTGCACAAAATTAGCACTGGGTCTTTATGGATTTTTCACTTTGTTTATTTTCTTATATTTAATTTACTGATCATGAGACAAGATTATTCTATCAAAACAGAGAAAACTGAAGAAAAAGGCACTTTTCAGCACATATACCATGAATTTGTTGACCTACATTTTTTTTTTTTTTTTTTTGGTGAATTAATGTTTCTTCTTCGCTCACCACTGAACCTCTATGTTTCATGTTCAATTAATGAATTAATGCAGAAAAAACACTTTTTTTCACTTTTCTCTGTTTCTGATATAATAACCCTTAACTTTAATCACAGCGTCAATGAACATCTACATGATCAGTCAATTAAACACAGGAAAAATTTGTGATTTTCACTGAAAAAAACACAAAATACAGAGGACAATATTATCATAAATGGTGATAAATCACTTCAAAGGTGAAATCTACAGAGACATTTATTTAGGAACCACCACACAAGTAGCACTGGGTCTTTATGGGTTAATTTTAGCAGCTTCTCACAGCAGCCGTTGCAGATTTCTTACCCTCAGTAGCTCTTTTAGTGTCAGCCATCAACTTTTTTGTTCTAATCAGCCGCTCAGTTAACACTCCCAGCGCCCAGACTGTTGAATTAACTTCAAGAAATAATCCAGTGCATCTGCATTTAAAAGTCTCAAAACAGACTCTAAAGCCATCTGCCGAACAAATATGCCTACAAGCGATGCTATAATTCTGTTTATTAAATTGGTTTTGGACACTGATCCGCAGAATGACAGAATGTTTTAACTAAATATGACTGTGAAATGACTTCTGTATAGTTTTTTTATATGTTCTTTCTTTCACTGTTCTTAAGCAGAGAGGAACAAATCTATATTTTTGTCCAGATCTAACCTATATAAATCTGTGATTATATATATCAAATTTACCTAAGAAGAATCAGAAATGATATATGATGCCCCTCGTATTTTGTGTCTTAACCCATAAAGACCCAAACATCCACCACTGAACAAAACAATCTACTGATCTAAAATGTTTAATACCTGTGGAGTCCTGTCAATACATGTAAATAATTGGTGTGAAATACAGTTTGTCATCTTTTCATGGTCATCAGATATGACCCATTTG
>JAPQRQ010000013.1:11012483-11024044 GCA_037367365.1 Apogon talboti | reverse complement strand
ATTGATAGGATTAGTGGATCAACAGGTATTAAACAGTTTAGATCAGTAGATGGTTTTGGTCACCAGTGGATGTTTGGATCTTTTTGAGTCAAGTGATTTACATCACCATTTACTTGCATTTTGCATATTTCAGTGAAAATCAGGTATTTTCCTACATTTATTTATTTATATTTATTTTATTTACTGGTCATGCAGATGTTTATTAAAGCTCAGGGTAAATTCAAAACTGTGAAAAAAGTGAATATTTTTTAACAAAATGTATCATCAACTAGATGTAAAAGCAAGTGTTTACACCTACTTCCATCTGTCAAAATACATGAGTTTTCCTGGTGAATCAGTGTTGTCAAAATGAGTCATATCTGATGACAATGAAAAGCTGAGAAACTGCATTTTACCTGAATTACTTACATGTACTGATAGTGTTAGCATTATCAATGTATAGTCTCTGAATGACTGAATGAATAAATAAATAGCTTTATTGGCATTGGAGAATTATTAAACAATTTAGATCAGTAGATGCTTTTAGTCACTGGTGGATATTTGGGTCTTTATGGGTTAAAGTGGTTCTGCAGAATCCTATGTGATGTATCCCCAAAGGTCATCCCTGCATTGCGCTTTCAGAAGGGTTTGGCCATTATTTTCGGAAACTCTACTGTCACATTTACCCTCATTTGTTTCCTCTATATTCATCTCAGGGCTTTTATCACCACCTGCACTCTACTTAGCGCTGTCTGCTTCCTTTTCACACTCATAATCCATTTTGACTGCAAAGCCACAAACCTCCACTTTTCCCCAACAAATCTAGAAATGTAAACCTGCAAAATTACACCCACAGCCCTGTGTTTTTACACCGCAGCCCCTGGGTGAGCTCGGTCTTTACACACCTGGTCCGAAGCGAACAGAGGGAACAAGCCATCGCTGTGTATTAGATCTCATTTAGTATGGTAAAATGTGTTAACAGGAGGAATTAGCACCAAATTAAACCACTAGAGATTCCCAACTCATCTAACTGTCAAGATGTTATTATAGACTCCATATAAATGTGTAACGTACCTTGGGAGAGTATGGTTATTGAATTATGCCAAAATTAAACCATTAGCGGGGAGAAATCAATCTATCCAAGTGGAAACAGCAATGTGCCTGCGCTCAGTGAGGAAGTATGGGTTCATTTTTTCACAGACATTTGAAGGGCACTGTAAAGGATTTATCATTTCTTTCTGCGCATGACACTTTGCAATGGTATTATATAAATATATATATATATATATATATATAAAATGACTCCAAAAGCAATATAAATTGGTTTACACAGTGACCTGTGGTAAAAATGCATTCCTTGGCTCCAAACAATTTATTCCTCTGTGGATATAACCTTAGCTGGGACTTTTTTCACATAAAAAAAATCCTCTGAAGAGAAAGGGGGATTTAATTGGCTGGCGGTAAAAGGTATGTCCGCTCTGGCGCTTGAGGCTGACATTCTGGTTTTTATACTGCCTCGGCGGCTGGCAAATGTTAAAGGCTGAGACGGTGTCAGCACAAGCGACACAGCGACACAAGAACCCACATATGGATCACTAGATATCACATTACTGGTAGTTTTTAAAAGGTGCGCGGAACGGGTTTATCGGCGAAATTAGCGAGCAGAGAATGAGGCTGTTCAAGCAAAAATAATTTAAACTTTAAATAAATGCTTAACAAAATGAAGTGCATCACCAAAGCAAAACCCAAATGATTTCTCTTCTTTCTGCTGACTGAATGTTAACTGCTAATGGCTTCACAATTGGCTAGTTTACAGTTGGACAGTTTTTAATGTGATGATTAGAGCCAGCGACCTTTGTACTCTGTAAAGGATCCAATCTAAAATGAAGCAGGAGCAATATTTTAGTCAAGCAAAAGGAAAAAAAAAACTGGATGAGAGTCAAACAGTGTTTTTGGATTTTATTAAATAGTAGCATGGTTGGAAAACAAATGAATTTTTCTCCAAATGATATATTACAATTTAATCCATAGAGATCCAAAGAGCCACCGGTGACACAAACATCTACTGATCTAAAATGTGTAATGACTGCTGATCCACTAATCCTATCAATACATTTAAATAATTGGTGAAAAATATATTTTGTCATCTTTTCATGGTCATCAGATATGACCCATTTTACAACATTGATTCACCAGTAAAACCCATGGAGTTGGATCAATTACAGTGGATGGAGACACTTGTTTTTACATTTAGTTTACTGGAAATGCAATGTGTTCTTCATTTTTCTCTTTTTTGATGTAATTAAATTTGAATTCACTCTGAGTTTTCATGAACATCTACATGGTCTGTGAATTTAATATGGGAAAATACATGATTTACAGCAAAAAATACAAAATACAGAGGATAATATTATAAAATTAATTAGTGATAAATCAGTTAAAAAAGGTAGAAATAGTGAAAAATTCATTTGGGAAATGCCACAAAAGTAAGACTGGGTTAATCATCCTCTGCATTTTGTATTTTTCACTTTATTTATTTTCTTATAGTTAATTTACTCATCATGAGTCAAGCTTATTCTATCAAAACAGACAAAACTGAAGAAAAATGCATTTTTCAGCAGCATATACCATTAATTTGTTGAGCTACATGTTTGTTTGTTTTTTCTTATTATTATTTGGTGTATTAATGTTCTGGACCAAGATAGTGTTTCTTTACTTGCTACTGAACCTCTATGTGTCCAAATGGATCGTATCCGATAATGAGCAAGCTGGAACATTTCATTTGACCTGAATTATTTCCATGTATTGATATGATTAGTGGTTCAAGAATTATTAAGCATTTTATATCAGTAGATGCTTTTGGTACCTGGCAGCTGTTTAAACAGAATTTTTCTAGAAATAAAGACAAAACAAGCACATTTTCTTGAATAACATCCCATCGTAAGCACTTACATCTTCCTATTTTAGACTAAACTTAACATTTACGCTGTTACGATCAAAGTCTTTAACTGCGGCTTTTGCATTTATTCAGCCACTGCCTGATGAAATTAATAATTCATATCACCATAATTACATATTACTGTGCATTAAACATCCATTTGTGTGTTTCTAAACCTGTTAATAGCTTTTAAATGAAAACTTGATTTCAAAAGAGTATAATGTTCAGATGCAGTGGAAATTGGAGTCCCTATGGGTCTGAACTGAATGTGGAAATTCAGATAATCAATTTGCGCCTCTGAGATTACTTATATGGTAATAATTAAAGCCAGGAAGGCTATAATAAACATAAGACCCATGATAGCTCCAGTATTATCTCACAGACCTAGTTTTTTTTATATCAGATCTTGATTTTTTTTTTTTTTTTATCTTTTACCCCTTCATTATTATTTGATTTTATTTCAAGTTGATTTGTAGCTGCAGCTCATCAATGAAGAAGAACGTGTTGTTGATGAAAACACCTTTTCATTTGGAAAATAAAAGGGATACGCAACGGTGAGACCGCTGGTTTGGAAGATTTATCAAGAAAAACCAAAGAGACAGCATGTTTGTTTGTTTTCCTTTTTTTTTTTTTTTTATTCAAAGCCACCGGTAATCCTTTTATTGCTGGTAGGAATTGAGCTCATCTATGTTTGGAAGAATGCTTAACCTCTAAACCATGCATTTTCCCTAGATATTCTACAAGATTCTACCAGCAAAAGCCTCCTTTGGATCCCCACAGGACTCCCCCCAGTATAAGCACACTCTCTGTACTGGGAACCGTCTCGCTTAAAGGCATCGCAACAGCAGTTGTTGTTCATATCTGCTGCCAAGATTGTTCAAGCCAGGACCGACGAATGTGTGCAAACTGCCTCCTGATCTCCAGCCTGTTTCCTGTGCCTCTGCCCTTGCTGCAATCTGCCCAAAAAAAAAAAAAAGAAAAAACAAAAAGAGATGAGTCCCTTTAGTAGAGTTTGCAGGTATTAAACATGCTGTCAATAACAATATCTTGGTATCGATGCTGCCAGTAGGTGTTTTTTCGTGCTGGGGCTGTACATTCTGCACATTGACTTCAACCATTATCATGCTGAATATTACCAGCATGTACTGTTGCTTTGTATTAACACAATTTTTCTTCCCAGCTGGTGTGGAAAAGCCACCGAAAACCCCTCTGAATCCCAGAACTTAGAGTTTTCCTAGGATTTGCAGTCACTTAGAACAAAACGATCCATCACATTTCTTTGAAAGATGATTAAATAGGATACATTTACAAAGCTTTTGTCAATTTTCGGAGTATTACTAGAGTCTATTAATTATTGTTTGTGTGGCTTATTCTAATACAAGGCTGTCAAACTTATTTTAGTTCACGGGCCACATCCTCCCAATATGATCTGAAGGTGTAAAATAATAAATTAATAATATGTAAATAATGTCAACTTCAAACTTTTCTCCATGTTTTAGAATGGAAAAAGCTAAATTACATGCTGAAAATGTTTACATTTACAAATTACCCTTTAAAAATTTGAAGAACACAAATGACCATGAAAAAACTGAAATTTATTAAGAAAAATAATTGCAATTTTAACAATACTATGCCTCAGTTTATCATTGACACATGTACATTACAACTTACAGATCACAGTGGCTCTACAAACACACAAAACATTTAATAACAAGCATTTTATTGTTAAAATTATTGACTTCTCTTAAGACTTTGTAGGTTGTTAATATTTGTTCAGGTTATTCACTTTTTTGTGAAAGGTTAGTTTGTAAATGTAAACATTTTCATGTAATTTTACTTTTTTACACTAAAACAAAAGAGAATCATTTGGAGATGTCAGTATTTATAGGTTATTATGAAAGTATTTTACTGGTCTTACCCACTTGAGATTGAATTGGGTTGAATGTGGAACTCAAACTACAATGATTGTTAATATCTTCAGTGTAATTTTTGCATTTTACAAATTCCTTCCACAGGCCGGATGTTTGACAACTCAGGAAATTGCACGACACCAAATATATACACAAGAAATGCTACAAGAAAATAACAAAACAGTAACTCTAAAAAAAAAACAAAAAAAACAAAAACAGCATTGAAAAAAAACAGGTACAGGTGTAAAGTACCAGTAGAAACAACAAGTAGCAAGGTGATAATAATAATAATAATAATAATAATAAATATGTTTGTATGTATGTATGTATGTATGGTTTCATAATCACAGCATAAAAGTTATAATAAGGTGGTAACAATATTAGTCATAATAATAATAATAATAATAATAATAATAATAGCACTTTATTATTATTGGAAAAGTAATGTTTTCTTCATTTTTCCTCTGTTGTGATGTAATTAACTTTGAATTCACTCTGAGTTTTATAGCACTTTATAATATTGACTGAAGACATTAGCTAACAAGAATATCTGTCATTTGTTTTCCAATTCATCTTTTTAAAGTATGTAAGAATTAGGACATTTAATCTTCTAGGCATATCATTTATTATTATTATTATTATTATTATTATTATTATTATTATTATTATTATTATTATTATTATTATTATTATTTTAACCTGTCCTGTTCAGCAGTTCTGCAGATCATTTCTAAAAAAAACTAAGCAAGCTAGCGTAATAAAGAAATATGTAGTTTTACATGAGGTGAGGTAAGGAGAAAAAGTTTTAATAGTTTTCTGTAAAGTCTGTGTAATATGTGAGCAACAATATTGAGTTTTTTTTCATATTTTCAGACTAGAGTGTAAAAGCATAAAATAAAGAGAGAAGCGCTGTCTGAAGCAGCGTCTCTAAGTCTGAAAGTCTGAAAGCCACTTGAATTATGCAGTAATGATGCAGCAGATACCTGATGTGCTGTAAAACCCAAGGATTCATAAGGTTATTTTTTTTATTCGAGATGGTTGAAATTGTAAATCGAGAACTGGTTGGATGTACGATCACAAAATAAAATCTGACAAAACTGGAATTACAGTTTACTTCATACTCAGTCCTTTCAAATCTATCCCCAAAAAAAGACTGTTTACCTATTTTTTTTTACTTTTTTTTTTTTTTTTTACATTTTTTTCAAAGTTAGTTACAGTAGAATAATTCCAACAGGAGGTGAAAGAGTGAGTCTAAATCATTCACGGCATTTGTTTTAACCTGTCGACAGGACCAGATGGCTGGAATTCACCATGTCAGGATAATTTAGATCATGTCAGGTATGGTGTCAATCATATAAAAATACATAAATAGCTGCAAAAATACTTCAGTTCCAAGCAAATGTATATGTACTCTTCTTGATTTGTTAAGTAAATCAAAGTACAGTTTAGCCCTATTTAAAATCCAATGTATTTCTTGAGGTTTACATTCACTGTATGATTTATTACTATAATACTAAACATTACTGAAAAATACTCATATCTATCCCCTATGTGAATGATAAAATAATAATTCTCTGTTCTTACAAAAACAATACAATATTTTATTCAATATTTATTCAGACACAAATGCATTATTTTATAGACATTCATAGACATACATACTGTTAATATTGTAAACATTATGTAAATTGTATGTCTATTTTTATTTTATTCCACTTTTAGTTCTACTCTTATTCTATTTTCTGACTGGAGTAGCACTTCTAATTTCATTGAACACACAATGACAATAAAGACGATTCTATTCTATTCTGTTCTATTCTATTCTATTCTATTCTGTTTTATTATATACTATTCTGTTCTGTTCTATTCTATTCTTTTTTTATATATTATTCTGTTCTGTTCTATTCTATTCTGTTTAATCATATTCTATTCTATTCTATTCTATTCTATTCTATTCTATTCTATTCTATTCTATTCTATTCTATTCTATTTTATTTTATAGGATTCCACAAGTAATTTCTTAGAGACTGAGCAGAACTGCACAGAAGAGGAGCCTAAAGCGGAAAAAAAGAAGAAAAAAAAAGAAAAAATACTGCCCTTCCATTACAGTATATCCATTCTATCAGTTCCCGTGTCCAGCCTGATAGATGAGTCTCGCTGGTGTCCTTGTGTCACCCGTACAAGCTGATGGCACTGCACAGGATGCCTGAACCTGTTTTCCCCATGAACAAACTCTTGGCAAAGGGGGTTATTGATCCTTTGTTCCTTTTTAAGGCTAATTATCCACTCCACCGCCAGTTCCTGTTATCGATGTCCTGCTCTTCATCCCCGCTCATCACTCTGAGAGTTAACTCCTAAAAAAAACACCTCAGATGGTCATCTACCTCGAGGGAAGGACCATGCATTTCTGCACTGCCTAAACAGCTACTTCTGACTATTTATATGTAAAATACGTTACGGCAATTAGTGTGCAAATACAGTCCAACGCATCAGAGTGGCCAGGCTTGCAATTATCAAGTCTGTTTGACAAAATGAGGGTTCTGACCTGCAATTAACGAAAAGTGAGCCTGTGGCTGTCACATTCATCATGACATAAACTTTCAGATATTTATATCTTAACCCATAAACACCCAAACAGCCACTGGTGACCAAAAGCATCTACTCATCTGTAACACTGTTCTACAATTTCTTAGAAAATATCTGTTTCAGACATTAAATGTGCTAAATGTTACATACTTTGATAAGATGAATCAGAAAACAAATTGCAAAAGTGTTGATTATCTCATGTTTTCAATAAATGTGATGGTGTGTGTTTACACATACATGTTGGTTTATGTACATTTATATAATGGGTTTATCAATGTTCCACTAGATACACCTGTAAAGTGAATGTATTGTAATGTGCAGACAGTGTCTTGAAGTAGATCTGGTAGCTCTGAGACAAATATTCCTTTTGAATAAAACCCATTCGTTCCTTAATTCTCAGAATTTCACATTTTGACCCAAGATTGTATCTTAGAAACTACAACCAACTAGCACTTTTGATTTAATTTTTATTTATTAGTGACTCACATTTGGTAAAGTTTAGCTACTTTTATTCTGGAAGCATTTTCCTTGTAGGCCAGTGTAATGTTTAATATCTGCTGATCTGCTGATCCACTAATCCTATCAATACATGTAAATAATTGGTGTAAAATGCAGTTTTTCATCTTTTCATCAGATATGACCCATTTGGATGTTCAGAGGTTCCATAGTGAACATGAAAATGCCTTCATCTTCTACAACATTGATTCACCAGTAAAACCCATGGAGTTGGATCAATGACAGTGGATGGACACACTGGGTTTGTGTTCAGTTAATGATAGATTTTTTGAAAAAGTTACTTTTTCTTCAGTTTTTTTTTGTGTTTTGATATAACTCTCAACTTTAATCTGAGCTGTTATGAAAATATACATGATCAGTAAATTAAATATAGAAGATTATGTGATTTAGACTGAAAAATGCAAAATACAGAGGATAATATTGTAATAAATGGTGACAAATCACTTAAGAAATGTTAAATAGAGAGAAAAATTCATTTGGGATCTGACACAAAAGTAGCACTGGGTCTATATGGGTTAAACATATTTATAACGGGCCCCACTAAAAATTAAAAAAAATCAGTCCGATATAATGCAGAGTCATTGAGGAAAGACATGATTGATTCAGGATGTCAAATAACCTCATAGCTATAAAGGCACATATGGTCCAAATGTCCTTGACACAACCTTTTTAGCAATAAATTGGCAAGGGCTTTCATAACAAACAGCTGCATTATTCGCAGAAAGGTGTGCTGTGAATTTCAACATAACCCTGGCATGAGAAAGCACCAGACTCTGTTTATTGAAACGGTCCAGCCGTGATAATGAAGGAACATTCATCTATTCCAATGGTTTGATAAAGCATGGCCAGAGCTCGCCAGCCACACTAATGGATTAGAATTTAATATGGGGCCCGTTTTTATTAAAACAAGTGTCCCTCAGGAAAATCCTTGGCAGAGGTCTATTGTGGTAAACAACACTCGTGGACTGACGAGCTTTCTCTCATGTCACATCTCTACTTCGCTCTGTCTCTCTCTCTCCCTGCTCTGTCCCTCCACCCATTGCTATGCAAAGGAAGTGATTGATTTGCTTTCTCTTGTGAGTGATGATAAGCTGCAAACTCATTAAGATGGCCGCCGCCACATCCTAAGAGCATGTTGCGCTAGATCCAAATCATACCCCCCCCCCCTTATGTGGAACCTCCTGAATTACTGAGATTTATTTATGTGAACTACTAGCTAAAGGAAGGAGCACCATCCTAAAAAAAACAAACAAAAAAAAAAACCCACACACACACACACAAAACCTTTTCCACTCAGATGATTCAGCCTGTTTTCTTGCTTTTTCCTCATCAAGACACTAAAAGATTGAATCCACAGGGGAAAATGATGAGCTGTGTCTCTTGAGACTAGAGGAAAACAGATATGTGAAGAATGCAGACACAGATGTAATTACTGTTGCGATTTTAATTGGTAAAGGTTACAGATATTTGCCAGGGGCAGATTTTCTGTCTTTATGTCTAGATCAGTCATGTTAAATTGTGATGTATATGCGAGTGAACTGAATGCTACAAATGTACGCTCATTCATATGGATGTTGCATTCACTGCCTTGCCTGTAGTAGTTGTAGCTGTAATTATATTTTATCAATAAGATGTATCTGTAATTACAAAGCAAATAAGATCAGCCTGATGACAACAATTTATGAGTGACTACGATAAAATAAAATGTCCTCTGGGCCACCATAGCTGTTATCTAACCGGTCAAATAAGGACGCCGCAGAGTGATGTTTGGCACAATGTAAGTCTATCATACCTTCTATTAACATATGCAAATGTGATTTAGTCACATTTAATCAAACTGGGTGTCATTCATCTTAGTACTCGTTGCATCCACCATCCGGTTGGCATTAGACTACACAGGCGGTGGCGCAAAGTCCAAGTGATTTCACTGAGATTTTCATTTGAGATGACAGAAATGTCAAAAGGATGTGTGACCGGCCGTCCCATCCTCCTGCTGGCATTGCATCTGCAGGTGAGGACCTCGCTTCACCAGTTTTATGCAACAGACCATTACTGCTGCAGCCTATGGCCGAAAGTCACGACAGGCAAATACAGGGGAACAGTTCAAACTTTCTCTGAACATTTGCACCAAGTCAGGCGTGAATATCAAAATGGCACGGCAGCTCATCTAAATGCAATAGATGCAACCTGTTGTATAATAGGATTACTGCACCTGGACTATACAGTATGTACCTGGACTACTGATTCATATCAAACACCAACGGAACAATCCCAGCCCAATAACCACTTTTGGTTTAGTGTGTAACGCTCCCTCTGGCAGTGACGTGAATAGCGCATTGGCATGGAGCTTGTCGGCTGTGTAAGGGTTAATTACCTTTACCAATGTTTGGAGAATTTCATTTTCTTTCCGAGCTCTCTCGGAATTCAGCCTCCACAAAAGCTGTGGCCTCAGCTCAATGGGAGACAATGGAGGGGCTCAGTCACTCTAATATTTCCTTGGTGATGTATTCAGCTAAGATAACCGGTGCCAGATTATCAAATATCTCCTTAGAAGCATTGGTGGAATACATCTTTTGTCAGAGACAATCCTGCACTCCACAGTTGAGTAATTTCATGCAAATCCTCAGAGTTCAGGATGGCTGAATTCCTCATATTGAGGTAATTTACTGGGCAACACTCAACAATGGCCACATATTCAGATCTTCTAACAAACAAGTTGAATGGGGATCGAAACTCGTGCTTTGTGGCAATTGAGGGCGATATATATACACACACTGCCTGGCCCAAAAAAAGTCACCACCACAAAAAAAGGTCACACACTCTAATATTGGGTTGGACCGCCTTTAGCTTTGATTCCGGTATGAATTCACTGTGGCGTTGTTTCAATAAGCTTCTGCAGTGTCACAAGATTTATTTCCATCCATTGTTACATTAATTTTTCACCCAGATCTTGTATTGATGATGGGAGATTCTGACCACTGCACAAAACCTTCTCCAACACATTCCAAAGATTCTCAATGGGGTTAAGGTCTGGACTCTGTGGTAGCCAATCCATGTGTGAAAATGATGTCTCATGCTCCCTGAACCACTCTTTCGCATTTTGAGCCCCATGAATCCTGGCATTGTCATCTTGGAATATGCCCGTGCCATCAGGGAAGAAAACATCCATTGATGGAACAACTTGGTCATTCAGTATATTCAGTAGTCAGCTGACCTCATTCTTTGGGCACATAATGTTGAACCTAGACCTGACCAACTGCAGTGACCCCAGATCATAACACTGCCACCACAGACTTTTACACTAGGCACTAGGCATGATGGGTAATCACTTCATCTGCCTCTCTTCTTACCCTGATGCGCCCATCACTCTGGAACAGGGTCAGCCTGGGCTCATCAGACCACATGATTTTCTTCCATTGCTCCAGAGTCTAATCTTTATGCTTCCTAGCAAATTTAATCATTTCTTTTTTTCAGTTAGCGTCACTGATTATTGGTTTTCTTAAGGCTACACAGCTGTTCAGTCCCAATCCTTTGAGTTTCCTTCACATTGTGTGCAGTAATTATCCAATAGGACACTTGGACTTGTTTGCTTTGTTAAATCCAGGTGGCGACTTTTTTTTGGCCAGGTATAT
>JAPQRQ010000013.1:10991500-11003763 GCA_037367365.1 Apogon talboti | reverse complement strand
ATCCATTCCACAGTTTGCAACCAGCTAGCAGAGCAGCCGGCAGGGAATCACTTATTATGGAGTTATGTCAGCAGACATTAAAGCACAGACATGGCTCATGGATCAGAAATTTCCGATCCGTGAATTACATTAGTATCGGAACACGATACCGATACTGGATTGGATCAGCCCCATCCCTACCCCAGACCTCCCCTTTAAGTTGTCCCACCCACATTTTGTTATGGTTCGGGCGCCCATGGTCGCATCAGTCAAAAAATGCGTCATGAAGAAGAAAAAAACATACATAAGTCGCACTGGACTATAAGTCGCACTTTTGTGGGAAATTTTTTTTACAAAATCCAAGACCAAGAACAGACATTTCATCTGGAAAGGCAAGTTATAATAAGAATAGAATAAAGAACAACAGGCTGAACAGGTGTCCGGTATATGAACGGAACACATTAACGGTTATTCAGCTACACAATAGCATAAACAACAGGCTGAATAGGTGTCCAGTATGTTAACAGAACACATTAACGGTTATTCAGCTACACAATAGCATAAAGAACAGACCTGAGAGGATGAATAGGCAGAATTAACATAACAAGCTCGCGAATCCAACAAGCAAGTTACCGGTAAGCAAGTTTACCAAACTCTGGATCTCGTTCCACATCACTGAATCCATTGAATTCTTCATCCTCTGTGTCACTTCTGAACAACTCTGCCAACTCCGGAGGAAGATGAAGCGCCGTCTAATATATATAAGTCGCACCTAAGTATAAGTCGCAGGATCAGACAAACTATGAAAAAAAGTGCGACTTATAGTCCGGAAAATACGGTAATACTTTTTCATTTTAAAAACTTTTCCATTACTTCAGCCAAAAGTTCGCACCTGTCTTCTTCTGCTGCTGCTTATTGGAGCGTGTTCAAAAACTGAATGATGCCTCACTGCCACCAAGTGGTGGGAAGCTGCATTGCGGTCGAGCGGCCCTCGCGACCCACAGGTACGGAACTGAAAGTTTTTTCGCGGCCCAGTAGGTGGCGGCCTTTGGCTGAGGATCACTGGGTTTAAAAAAAAGAGGAAAGATGAAAAACATGCATAAAATAAACATCTGAGCAGGAAATCGAAATTGAACACTTAAACTAAGACATCAGTTAAGTGTTTGTCATCACCTGATAAATACTCAGGTTTACCTCCTACTAAACCAACCATGTCATAAATCAACCCAAGGCTAAACAGAGGAGGTGAGATCACGCATGATGTATGCTAAAGAGCTTTATTTTATGACAAATCACACCTAGACAGGACAGAAGACATGCACATGAATGATACCATTTGTATAGGCAGACACAGGTCTGCTGTTATGAAGTGAATCTTACAGGTTATATTCCAACAAACTGAACAAAGAAAAAGCAGTAGTAAAACATTACAATCAGTCTTTTGGATGCTCTCGACATTAGACATAAACAGCAGACAGCAACAAAATGCCTTCACTGGTTTAAACTTTGAAACACTAATCCCATCAATATGTTGAAATTATGCAGGTACAATGGAGTTTCTCCAGTTTTCTGCAGTGATAGATGTGTCTTTTTGGACCTTCAGAGAATCTGTAGTGAATGTGGAAACACTGACAAACGGCAGTTCTTATAGACAATAGTTTTTGTTGAAAAAGCCACTTTTCCTTCAATTTTCTCCAATTTGTTATAATAATCTTCAAATTTCCTCTGAGCTTTTATAAACATCTTCACGATCAATGACTTAAACACCTGCTTTTCACTCAAAAATACAAAATGCAGATAATATTGCACCAATCGGTGACATATTACAATAGAGCTAAAGAATACTAAGGAACTCAGAATCACTAACCTAAAATACATTCACTAATCTAAAATATATAACAACTTTTATACACTAATTATGCAGGTAAAATATAGTTTCAACAGTGTTAGATGAGTCTCTTTGGAGGCCCTGTAGTGAATGTGGAAACATTGTAATTGTCATGACGGTGTGAAACCAGGGAACTCAAATGCATGGTGTAGAAGGCAGAAAACAGATTTATTAACAGAATCAACAGAAGAAACAGAATAAACAGAAATGAACAGAAAACCTGGGGGAAGATGGTGTCAGAGTCCTGATGAATGAATTGTCCGGGTTATGGCAAGGAGTGGGAGACAATAATCTAGCGCTGTGCGGCTGCAGACAAAGGCCCTATATAGTGGTCTAACGAAGAGGCGCTGCAGCCGTGCAGCGCAAGACAGGTGGGGAAAATTAGTCCTGAATGAGGTCCTGATGAGTAGAGGGAGGGGTCTGCAGCCAAACAGGAGCAGACCGTGACAGTATTGTAGCTTGACAAATGGTAGTGTTCATTTTTTTTCTGATTTGATATAATAACTGTCACATTGCTTCATGATCAATGAATTAAAGACCTGATTTACACTCAAAAATGTAAAATACAGAGAATAATATTATACCAATAGGTGATAAATTACTTAAGAAAGGTTAGATGTAAAGATAGACACAAAAATAGATACTTCTGGCTCTTTATGGGATAACATCACTGTTACATATCGTATTCATATTATTTTCTACCATTATCTTTGCTCTCATCCCAGACAGGTTCATCTGTGCAGCAGTTAAGCCCTTGAATGCACCTTAGATATCTTTCAAAAAGTTAATCCAAGGCTAGAGTCCAGGAAACACACAAAAACACCCACATTGATGAAGTACCATTGCATCTGGAGTTGCATACTGCAGCTGTAAAAGTGTATTATTTACAGCCGTAGCCTCGGGGAGAAGATGCTGCAGGGAAAGCAGCGTCTCACCTGGGAGCTGCCCAGAACTACTGCAGCCTTGAGCTGCTGGACGGCGATCGCCTCCACTGCAGGAAGCAATGGTTCAGTGCCTTGCTCAGGGGCATTACCCTGCTAATTAACTAACAAGGAAAGAGAAGAATTTTCTCAGCTAATCTTAGAAGTTTAAGTAGGATCTTAGCATTTTCTCTGCTTGTGATCCTTGGTGTTCTCTGCGCTTCATCCCTGTATATATTTTCCCTCATGTTTTTTTCTCATTGTCCTTCTCTGTGTCTCAGTTTTGCTTCTCTACATTTGCATTATCCTGTAAATAATTCCCTCTGTTTTGAAACAGACCCCCCCCCCGTCTGATGGCATGAGCCTTGAAACGCTAGTTCCTGGCAGTATTTGTTTTGCACCAGTGCTCATCCCTCTTTGTTTTCTGCTTCTCCTCATGTGACTGAGAGGCTAAGTATGTTTCCTAAAACAATTCTTCGACACTTGTCCTCTTTCTTAATCTCTAATACTTCTAGTCCTTTCTCTTTTGTTTAATATCCCCTTCACTTGACCTTTCCCCTCAAATGGTCTATCACTGGTGGAATATTCCCACGGCAGGAATGAGGCTCTGTATACAGACCTCTCTGAATTCCAACCATAGTGAGTGGCTGTACAAGAGAAATAAATAAAACAATGGTTCAACAACAGGAGAGCTCTGTTCCTTTGCATGTGTACCCAATAAATAGAGTATATATCTGGCAGATGATCACACCGACGGGCTTTGTGAGTGAAACATACAATAGCATGATAAAGGGGAAACATAAGAGCAAGGACGTCGAGTTCTATTGTGTGATTTCAGTAATTACCTAGCCAATGCCTTATACACATTATATTTTTATATTTATTCCATGAAAATGTACTATATTATTCTGAATGATGTATTTCTTTATTTCATGGCTTTTGTCTTTGTTGCACTGCTATGTTAGAATTATTATCCAATCATATTTCATGTAATATGTGTTGCCGGGTAAAGAAAATCTGCCTTGAGGCTCAGAATCAACAGTGCAGCCTCTGTAGCTTCAAATAAACGGAATAAACCTGGTGATGTGATAGATTCATGTTGGCCACACAGGGATCATCTAGCAGGCGTACGATAATGTCATTTGATTGGATGATCAAAAAATGACTAGTCAGAGCACGCTCAGCCAGTAAACTGGTGTAACCACTGATAGCCCTGCAGTCGACCACTTTCAGTCAGTTCCTCCTCCACAAAAGAGACAATTTGCTGTGCGTAAACCCCAAATGAAAGTATAACCTCACAAAATGTTATTCTCATAACAATATTCTCATTATGTCTTTATTCTCAAATTATGACGCCATTATTCTCATAATATTATGATGTCATTCTCGTAAAATTATGACTCTTCTTGTACTCGACTTTATTCTCATAAAATTATGGGTTTTATCGCAATATTTTACAACTTTATTCTCGTAGTGACAAGTGTTTTTATTTTCTTATGTGGACCTAATACGCCATTGTAGGATAATGTATTCAATGTATATTTGTTTGTTTTTTTCAGTAAATTGTGATTCTGATGATGTACGTGGTGCAGCTGTGGCTGTAGAGTTGTTTTCATTGGGTTTCTCACTAGAAATGGCATTTGTTCTCACTACTGGAGATACCTGTCTGTCTGTTTCAAGGCCCTCTTATATCATGGGGGTTTTTGTAATGTATTGATGGTATGGTATTGATATTAAAAGGTGGATTAACTCAGGTAGAACACCGCTGAAGGTTTAGACGTGAAATACACAACCTGTTACCAGATTTTAAGATAGTCCAGATTAAATAAATGATATATTTGCTCCTGTCAACACTTGTCTAGAAACTTGTTGCAGTTTGCGATCCTAATTTCCCACTGTTTGAAGCACTTCTACCAAAAATAAAACAGAAGATAGAATGTTGGTTCCCAGCCGACAAAAAAAAAAAAAAACGGAGTCTTTTTCATGGCCTGAAGAGAGAAAAAATGTGGAGGTGTCATTCAGAGGATTGGAAATAGATGCTGAAAACAACAGTTATGTCGAAGTCAGTGGAAAAAAAAAACATAATATTGCTTCACGGTCATATAACTTCCACTGAGTATAAGGTGAAGCAAGAAAGTAGCACTCAAAAAACACATAATCAACAAATGTGGAACTTTATCTCAAGATATTTTATAGTGCATGGTTCTGCAAATGGAACCAAAGTCCAAAAAGAGGCTGACATGGAGGTGGTCAGTGTCTGAATGTCCACTGTGGATGTGGACAGGAATAGTTCAGGGACATCCGTATCACAGAGAGTCACACTTATGCAGAACCATATGAGGCTCTGAAAGGGTTAGGTTGAGTTTTTTGTTGCTTTTAACACTTATAAATAAATAATAATAAAGGCCCACTTAACTAACTGAGGCCCTGAGGTGCTCTTAAACCTACTTAAGTTCCTCCAAAAAAGTGCACTTCTGCAACGATTACATTTAAATTAAATTATTACGTTATTTCAGGCTCGTACTGGCAAAACATAAACTGAGAAAGGCAGTGATTTTCCAAAGAAAAATCATTGTGTTTATGTGAGTCTGGTGGTTCAGGATATAACAATAAAATAACCTCAGTTCAACCCATCGGAAAATGACTGAGGTGCTGTGATGAAAGGTGCTAAGAGTCATTTATTTTTATATAAATTTCATGTAGAGTCATACTAAAACAATATTAAAAGTTCAACTCTACTTCCTGAAGTGGGTAGGAAGGCTCAAAAAGATTCTCAAACAAGAGGGGAGTTGAGCTGTTTCCACCTACAGAATGCTGATTTTTACATATTTATCATTTCTATGTGTATTATCACAAGCATTAATGTATTTCCTCACAAATAAGTCATGTGATTCTGACACCCTGAGACCTACCTACCATGATTAGAACAGTTCTATTCAATACCTACGTAAATGTGGACTGGTTTTTGAAGATTCCAACAATTCAGGTGGAAATTTGGTAAAAATTCTGACAATGTGACTGATGCGGCTAATCAACCAATAGGAATACATCATGGAATGGTGCATGTCCACTGCAAAATTTACTCTACTACTAATATAATGCATGCCTCAAGCTCTCTTTGCAAAATTAGCTGTTTTTCCTTAGCAGCCACCGTTCTCACATCCTCCTCCTTTTCTTCTATTTTTTTTTTCCATACACATGGTCTCTTTAAAGCAAGGTCTGATTTATCATCTTTGACTCATTGTTTGCACTGAATAAAGCTGTGCTATTAGAGGATGCATTCTCACAATTACTGCGTGCTTGACATACATCAAACTAGATGTAACATTGTGTGGCATGCTATACATTTTCCATTCAATCATTCATTCATTGGTTAAATCTTGTAGTCTTTAGACACCATTAGTGGGCATAAATGTGCAGAACATTTAACCCCTAAGCCTAAAATGTTCCACCTGGACTTTTTTTTCTTATTTTGTCTAACTAAAAGGTTAGAAAATATGATGTGAGTGAGTCCATTTGCCCATTTTTCCAGACCACTTTTTTTCCCCAGATCTTTCAAAATCTAGCAATCATTTACAATTTATTGCATTTTATAATATTGATAAAACGGCTTCTTCTCCAGCTTCTAGTACAGGTGTGAGTGAAATTACCCTAATGACCCAATAAAACCTATAAAGTGTAACGTCTCAGGTTTCAGAAACCGTTGGAATTTTTCCAATTGTATAAACAGTGAAAGAGTTACAGCCATCCAAACTGTATATGCACAGGGTGTGTCAGCGATGACACATCAGGTTTTAAAGAGTTAAATAGATGAGCTGAGCTTCAGTCTGCCCTGGCAGATTGTAATGTTTATTGCCTATTGATGAGCAACAGAAACTCTCAAACCCACTAAATCCTGAGTCTATTTGATTGACCAATTTGCAAAAAAAATTGAATTCAATCTCAAATAATGGTTCTGTATTGAATATGAACATTATGCATTTGAAGGTAATTTCTCTGTGAGTGTTTCAAGCTGTTGAGATTCTTTTTCTTTTTGACTCTGCATTGGTCGACAGTCCTCCCACGTTTGATCCGCTGCCAAGAGACATGTGTTGTGTTTGTTGTTTTTTGACTACATATCTGACCATTTGGATCCACCTCTGTCCCCGTCATGTTACCCACCGCACAAACACCCACTCTGTAAGTCAGTGTTTCATCTGTTTTACATCTTATTCAGCACACGCAGGCACAGGGCCAGTTTTTTTTTTTATTATTATCCATAAAGGGATATGATATACAGTATATTCATTGACATTTTTCAGTGTGTGTGTGTGTGTGTGTGTGTGTGTGTGGATTCTGTATTCCCACATAAGGTGAGAAGGCTTACACGGTGGTACTTCTCCCTCTTCCCATCTTATATAGTGTACAGCATATGTATATACACCCAAGACTATGGCTCTCCCTTGTTTATGGAGCTGTCATGATATATCCAGCATCCTGCTTTGACCATGTATGATCCATTTCTCTTTCCATTTCTCCTCAGGCAAACCTCTGCATGCATCCCCTTCAGTGTCACATTATGTACAATCTATTTTTTTATGAAAATGAAGGCAGTGGTAGCTATGAGCTTTGTTTTCTTTCCTGTTGTATGCAGAGGATTATTTTATTTAGATCACACTTGTTACAGAGAAAAACAAATTTAAAAAAAGAAAACTGGCACCATTAGTGTTCATTTGTGGAAATAATATGGTGATCGCCTTTCTCTCTCACACCAAACAACCCTTAGATGAATGAGTGTCTGGACAGTCAAAACTGTGGGTCAAAATGACCCATGTTAAAATCAATCTGTTTTTATGCTACTTTTGTTATGTTGTCATGTTAAAAATAATCATTTGTAATAAAAAAAAAAGAAAGAAAGAAAAGAGAGAGAAAAACACAAAAAGACACGCATATGAAACGATTTAAATGAGAAGTTGCATCAGTGGCTCAAACTGAAATTTGGCATGACATTTATAGTACTGACATTATTTTTTATTACTATTGTTTTGATTATTACTTTTATTTATTGGATGTTATGTATTTATTATTATGCAATTTCATATCATTCTGATTTTGATAATTCTGATGTGGCAATGCAAGGAAACTGATCTGCAGACGTGTTTGTTTACTGGATAGCTGAATCTATTCTTTTACATTTGAATGCTTTGTCTTCCGAAATGTTAATATTCTGGTATGTCTATGTATTTATGTGGGTACCACCTGGAAGAGGGAGGGGGAGGTTGGGACTGGGGGATAATAACTTGTGTAATTAATGAGTTTCGGTTCATTGTAAAATGACTTTATAAAATGATAAATAAAGTTGTTTAAAAAAAAAAAAAAGATTTGTATTATGTTTTGGTCCACAATAAAAACTTATATTATTTATTCATGTTTTTTTTTTGTTTTGTTTGTTTGTTTTATTATTATTTGACCTTTATTTAACAAGATCCCATTGAAATTGAGATCTCATTTACAAGGGCGACCTGGCCAAGAGGTCAAGCAGCACACTCCATACCATAATGAAAAATAATTTCAAAGATTAGTGATAACAGTAAATAAATAAATAAATAGATCTAAAAATTTCACATTTGAGATTTTTTACATAATTTTAAAATTATTTTTTAATTCATATTTTGAAAGTTTGAAAAGTAAAGTATATACAGTATATAATACAATATATAGTACTGTATATAACAGCAATAGAACAATGTTAAAATCCATTTAGTGAGTGAGTGAGCGAGCGAGCAAGCAAGTGAGTGGGTGAGTGAGTGAGTCCTTTGGTTTTGCTATAGAATGAATCAAAGGTTCAGATGACATTCCATTGAAAACACATGGGGGATTCATTTTCATTTCATTTGACCCACCTATGAAAGCTTGGGGTAGTAATACAAAAACTACAATTTAATAAATTCGATAAAAGGTACAGTAAGTTAAATTTTAAATGGCATGATGTCAAGAACATTTTTTTTTAGAAAAATCTGGAATATGAAATAAAAACTATTTTTCTTTACAAAGATACTGTAAGAAAACAAACTCACCCACTTCTGCATGTAAGGGTTAATCATCAGTTAATCCTATGTTTTGTGTGTATTTTCCTCTCAACTACTACACATTCCAGAGTGCTTGACCACTAATAAATGCCCGCCCAGGCTAAAGGCATAAATTCTAACAGCTTCACTCCAACATACTCATTTATCATTGTCAGAAGAATCCACCGCCGTTCATACGTGACCAGACGACCCTCGTTGTGTCTTCCCTCCTCTTCCTCACGTCCTATTCCCTCCGGCAGAGCCCCTTCCGCTCACATATCATCTCCACCACACACTTCCTTCTCACTTCACTGTGACACAGGTGAAACTGAGGGTAGCTGCTGTTTGTTTATTGCGTTTATTTATTTACTCACTTCCTGCATTTATCCTGGTGACGCCCCGAGCACGGCTGACCTCAGCATCCATCTGACTTCCCCGTGTCATTCAGCTTCCGTCATATCACTAACATCTACATCCCCATGCCCTGTCTGTTTTTTCTTCACACACACTGAGCAGAAGGATCTTCCACAGAAGCGTGACATACGTGACAGCTTCTGTGGAAGCAACGTTTCTTATATGATACTTTTCGACAAGCTGCTAGTCGCGCTGTCCGTGCTCGTATTACGACGCGGTGGCGGGAAACTGAGCCAGTCTTTGACACAACATGAGTGTATTTGATTTATTCCAGCCTGTCTCCTTACATGCTGTTAACCGGGACAAAGCATGACATGACACCGTCTTGGCAAAGAATTTAAAAAAAAAAAAATCTAGTTAGTCACCATTTACCATGTGTTACTTTCATCTCAGGCTTAAAAAGGCTCATTCATATGTGTGAATCAATTTTGAAGGAGCTAAACAGAACGTAATGATTTAGCCTTTTGTGGTGAGAATCTGTAAAAAAAAAAAAAAAAAAAAAAAGCCCATAAAACTGCTGAACAAGTTTTAGAGAAATGAAGAACTGTGAATATCTAAGCTTTTAATTCCAGATGAAAAAAGTTTTGGAGTGAAAATGGTTTTGAGAAAAGTCATTAAAAGATAAAACTGCAATATTTACAACGGTGATCTCAGCATCCGGACGTATCAGTCTGTCTACTGGAGTCGAAGCTCATGCGAAACTTGTTTAAAGCAGTTATCTAATAGTGTAAAATGACCAATAGGAGAATAGTTGGACAAAATAAAAGACACAGCTACCCTGTAGCTATTGTCGATTCAATGGCCTCATCTGCAGAGTATGACTCCTTCCAATTAACAGAAATGATGAGGTGATGATGTTGGGTTTAATTTACACCTTTCACTGTTACCCCTTAAAGACCTAAATAGAGTACTGAGTACAGTGACTGATTACTTTTAACTTGGGTATACCACAGTAAATCTAATTATCTTTTTAATTGTAATTCTGCACTGACATTCATTCATTCAGAGACCATATATTGATTTTGCTAAGACTAATGCTAATGCTATCAATACATATGAGTAATTCAGGTAAAATACAGTCTCTCAGCTTTTCATTGTCATCAGATATGACTTATTTTGACATTTTGACAGCTCTCCAATGAAGATGGAAACATCAGCAATGTCTGCAACATTGATTCACCAGTAAAACTCATGTATTTTGACACATGTAAGTAGGTGTAAACACTTGCTGTAGTTACTGTGGAAACACTGTCATGTTGGATGGACACACTGCGTTTATGTTCAGTTAATGATATATGTTTTGGAAAGGTCACTTTTTCCTCATTTTTTTCCTGTTTTTTATCCAATAACCTATGAATTTACTCAGCTTTTTGAACATCTACATGATCAGTAAATTAAATGCGGGAAAATAACTGATTTTCATTGAAAAAATGCAAAATAAATGGGATAACATTTATCGTTATTAAGTGATAAACTTAATAAAGACTAAATAGAGAGAAACATTCATTTGGGAACTGCCACAAAAGTAGCACAGGGTCTTTCTAGGTTAAAGTAAAATTGCTCATTAGCATTAGCACATGTCTTTATGTTCAGTTAATGATATCCTTGCTGAAAAATCACTTTTTCTTCAGTTTTCTCTGTTTTGATATAAAAACATTTGAATTTACTGGGTTTTTATGAACATCTAAATTAAATATAGGCAATTAAATACAGGAAAATACACAATATACAGCGGAAAATGGAAAATGCAGTGGATAGTATTATAATAAATGGAGATAAACACTTAAGAAAATTGCACAAAATTAGCTCTGGGTCTTTATGGGTTAAAAAAGCTTCATTTGTACGTCAAAACAAAAACAGTTTGAGGTCTTAAATTACAGTGAAAAGTGTGTTTGAGCTGCTGATAATAATGCATAGTTTAAAGCAGCGGCAGCTATGTTACTACTGTTTTTTCTAAATAGAGTCACATCTCTCTCTGATGTTGATAAGATTCTAGTTTATGATAGCATGTGTCTCAGTTTGAAGTCGTCTGCTCACTGAAGCAACTGATTGTATTGATCCTCGCCGTTGTTGAACAGTGTGAGCTGTAAACCTGGCTACGCTCTACCAGCAAACCTAAGCAGGCAACACACAGTAATCTCAGCCGAGACACCAGTTGAAGAGGACAAATTTAATAATTCCTGTTTGTAGCTGATTTGTTTGATTATTATACATGTATCTGTGCGAAATAAAAACACTGGTCCTGTGCAGTGTTGTGCAAGTTACTTCCAAACTGTAATCCATTACAGATTATTTATTACTCTTATTTAAAAGTAATTTCTTACCTTACAATATTACCGTCTCAGAATTGTAATGCATTACATGACTCCTGTATTACTTTTGAGTAACATACAGACTCTCATCATAAATGGTGCGTGCGCAGTAGAATTCTCCCCAGTACAAGAGATGGGAGAGCCTTGGGACACATAAATTTGTGCCCTGAAGTATATGGGGATGGATAGCTCAGTAAGTAACACTACGGTCAACAGTGTTTGAATCCCAGCAGGAACACTTGCATTTTTTTCAACATTTTCCATGTTCAAACAGGGGGCGGGCCTGAGGATGCTGGTAGATAAATCCGCAATCGATAATGAATTCATGTTAGCTTACCTTGTCATTGCTGATCACAGGGATCATGCTAACTAGCTTTTGTAAATCAGGGTTAGGGTTAGTAATGAGCATATGTCCATGTGGACAATGGACTGTCTTCTGCCATCTTCACCTATTGGCTGAACAGGAAATAGAACTTTACAGACACATTTTTGATTCCATCACTTTTTATAGTTTACTCAGAAAAACTGAGAAATTCAAAATTTCAACCTTAGTGTGTTATTGGAGTACATAACAAGACTTTATTACTTTTGTGAAATTGTTCAAAGTGTTTCTATTATGTTGAAAATCAAGGTCAGTGAAATTACCATATTTGATTCCTTACCGGTAACTGGCAAAAAAGATAAAATAAAAAAAACCCAAGAC
>JAPQRQ010000013.1:10959455-10972330 GCA_037367365.1 Apogon talboti | reverse complement strand
TGCAGAAATTACCAAAAAATAGTCCCTTGCCCGATAAAGGGATAAAATACATGAAGAACTGCTGATCTGACACATGATTTTGCTTTATGAACACTGACATTGTAAGTAGCCACAGTTTGTATGAACATTGAGTGGTGGAGTAGAGTTATCTAGTGGACAGAGTAATCAATTTTGCATATATTTAGCCACAAACCACTGATTTATTTTCTTGAACCACTTCTTTTTCAGGACTTAGACATGAACCATGTTTGTGAGAAAGAGGTAATTATTTAATCGGCAAAATGTCAAAATAAAACTGCCCATCTGTAACCCAGGTGACGCTGTCAATTTGCTATGATATGCTATCGACCCACAATTCGATACGATAAACAAACATCAAAATAATACATTTGAGAAGACAGAACCAGTGAGTGCTAAAGGCCCAGTGCTACTTCCCAAATATTTTTTTTCTCTCTATTAAACCTTTCTTAAGTGATTTATCACTATTTATTATAATATTATCCTCTGTATTTGTTTTTTCTGTGTATATTAGGTATTTTCCTATATTTAATCAGCTGATCATGTTGATATTTATTAAAGCTCAGAGTAAAGTCAAAGGTCATTAAATCAGAAACAGAGAAAACTGAAGAAAAAGTGACATCTTCAACAAATATCAATAACTGAGCATAAAACACGTCTCCATCCACTGTCATTGATCCAACTCCATGAGTTTTACTGGTGAATCAATGTTGTAGAAGATGACAGTGTTTCCATGGTAACTACGAAGCCTCTGAACATCCAAATGGGTCATATCTGATGACCATGAAAAGATGACAAACTGCATTTTACATCAGTAATTTACATGTATTGATAGGATTAGTGGATCAATAGATATCAAACATTTTAGATCAATGGATGGTTTTGGTCACCAGTGGATGTTTGGGTCGTTATGCATTGAAAAAAAAAGAAAAAAAGTATTCATTAGGGTTGATTGAGTAATTTCCTCTGGATCTGGGGTTGTAAAGGCCTGCATTGCAGTGAAACAAAACATTTGCAACCACGTCTGTGATGAATTACTCCTGCCTCACAAGCAAAACTACTGTTTAAGCATTATTTTCCATTTTAATCAGCATACAACTTTTTTCTTTCTTTCTTTCTTGCCTTGCTACCCCTCTGGCCATTCTTGAAAACTGTAGCCAGTCTCATCCTTAACACTTCCAAATTGCCCCCCCCCCAATTCTATCGATCCTGGCAGCCCAAGAAGTGATTGTATCAAATTCAGAACTCAGAATGTGCACTGACATACTCCACCAAAAAGATCCTAATCCCTACATCTCCCATTTTGCCCACCGGTGCATCCTCTGACACTCCTCGACACTTAGTGCTCCCTCTCTCTTTTCTGACCTGTTCATCGAGCCAATCAGTCTTGACCTGCTGTCTCTCCAGGCTTTCCAGCGGTGGAATGACCCTCAAGTCTTCAGTCAGCACAATCACTTACTTTTCAAGAAGGTCTTTCCATCAGCCTCTGCTCACCAAATCACTTCCCCCTCTCCTCTCCATACCCTAATTGCTCTCAAAAATGTCTTCTCTCTCCCTCCATAGCTTGTTAAAGTTTATTTCCTACCACTTCTCGACTAAACTGTTATTCTGTGGTATTAGAAGCATTGTCAGTGTAGTTCTGCCATGGCCCTTATGCTGCCTTATTATGTGCTTGTAATCTAGGTGAAGTATGAATTATTTTTAATTACGGAGTTGAATTCATTAAAAGTTAGATGAAGTTTGTATATATCATGGTTTTTGTCAGATCTTTTACATTTAGAGTTGTCTTTATACTTCTTTCTGGCTCTGAGGATGCCAACTTTTGGTCTAAATTCAAGTATGTTTTTGTTACTCCTTTTAATTTGCTGCGATTGTGCAATAAAGATAGCACTACCTGCAATACACTCTGAGCCATTTTACCCAATGCTTGTTATAAAGTTCCAAATCAATATCAAGCTGGAATGTAAAAAGAACAAACTCATCATGGATTTACATCACATCTGTCCAGGCGGCCATGTTCTTTTGAGTTAGAAAAAAACTCAAAAAACTTTGATATGAAATGTTTCAGGTATTTCTATGGTAGTTGCATCATTATTCCATCAAAAAGTGTCTACCAAAAATAAGGTGGTCAGGTTACTTCAAGGTTCATTCTTGACCATTAGGTGTGTAGAAAATTAATCAATTGTATGGGACAGAGTAACAGAGGTGGAGGCGTGGCGTGGAAAGCGGTGGACTTGTTGGACAGGGAGTACAACGGAAGTGTAATCATAGCCTTTATGTGATGTGTTATATGGAAAATAATGATCAAGAAATAATTTCAATGCCACGGCATCGCAGGTAATTGCAGATTGGCTAAAATGTCGAGCCCGATCCTCGCAAGAATATCAATTAGTGAAGCAGAAAAAATAATTGGATGGAGTAGAGGCACATGGGATCCAAGAGAACGGTGGCCGATTTTCACAATTATGAATGATTCTATTTCTTAAACAAACATATATACACACACATCTTCAGGTTACCAGCGATCCATATTAGCATAAGTGTTAAGGTAACATTTGAGCCATTTACTTTGGGTTGTGTTTTCACCACATTAGCCACAGCACAAAATGTTCCCTTACAAATGCAGTGTAATATAATAAGTTTGGCCTTACACTTTGTCTCTTTTTACTCTAATTCATGCTAAAGCTGAGGAAAAGAAAAGAGTTTATAGGTTAATGGAGGACAAATGTGGACAAGCAAATGATTTAAGATTTGTAAAATTAAATATTTGGAGGTGCAAACTGATCATATATTTACATTGCAACGTGGTGATAACCATAGAGTACATGTAATTGTGACTGTATGGTTTCTGAATGGCTGTATTGAATTCTGTTTTTGAACTAAAAGTAATCATATTTGGACAAAATGGGTGGAGCTACAGGAGGCCAAAAGTTCAGAGGTGAGCTAATGCTAAGAACTAGCTCAACCCATAAAGACCCAGTGCTACTTTTGTGACATTTCCCAAATGAATCTTTGTCTATTTCTACCTTTCTGAGCTGATTTATCACCATTTTTTATAATATTATTCTCTGTATTTGCATTTTTTGGTGTAAATCATGTATTTTCCTATATTTAATTCACAGATCATGTAGATGTTCATGAAAACTCGGAGTGAATTCAAAGTTAATTATATCAAAACAGAGAAAAATGAAGAAAAAGTTACTTTTGCTTTTACTCAGCAAATATATTCCTAACTGAATGTAAAAACAAGTCCATCAACTGTCATTGATCCAACTCCATGGGTTTTACTGGTGAATCAACGTTGTAGAAGATGACGGTGTTGCCATGGTAACTACGGAGCCTTTGAACATCGAAATGGGTCATATCTGATGACCATGAAAAGATGACAAACTGTATTTTACACCAATTATTTACAAGGATTGATAGGATTAGTGGATCAACAGGTATTAAACAGTTTAGATCAGTAGATGGTTTATGTCACCGGTGGCTGTTTGGGTCTTTATGGGTTAAGCAGCAGGTGAGCGACCTGCCATACAGCCCTTTCAAAAGAAACCTGAGATGTTATTAATGGAAGAAAAAATAAAAGATGATAGCACTTATTAGAGGGTCCAAATAAAATGGATGAGTTCTGGAAAATTTTGTGATTTAATATTATGAAAGACAAGTTCAATCACTTCTTTTTGGGGGTCTTTGCCCCATGAAATTACTAAAAGTGATGGCCTCCCAAAATAAATGAAGGCTCTGTGGTGTAATGTTTTATTTTCTCCTAATTCTCTTCAAAGTCCAAAGTAACAAACAAACCACCACAAACCAGAAGCCGTTAGACTCATCTCTTCCCCACTGAACTAAACCTAAACGTCTTGTCACATCTTAAGGATTTAGGCGGTGTATTTTTATTTGTATTTTTTTGGGGCAAATATCTAGCTTACATAGAACATTTTGAGGACTTATAGATAACTTATACCCAAATATATGTCTACATATGTCAATATGCGTTGGAGATAAGATAAGTTACACATAGTTTCAAAGCACATTAATCATAGGTTACAAATAAGACATTATCTTGGTGTATTTCGACTCATGAGTAACTTACAAGTAATGTGTGTGAAAGTGTGTCACGATCACACAACTTACCTACAACTGCAGCATATGGGACATACACTACTGTGCAAAAGTCTTAGGCGGCCTTTAGATTTGTTGTTTTTGCATCATTGAAATGAACATGCATATTTATTTCTCAGTCTCTTTCCTTCAGATACAACAAGAAAATACAGGAAATATGTGCACAGCCTTAAAAGACACACAAAAAACAGAACTAAATGGGTTCTAAAAATTAAAGTCAGTATTCAGTGTGACCCCTGAGTCCATGACAAGAAGCAGCAAAAACCGTTAGAAACATCTGGCATGTGTTGAATGAAACCTGGAATAAAAAAATCAGAAAGTGAATGTCAAAAATGTCATTAAAGACATGTTAAGTGTAAAAGGAAGGTCACACTAAATACGACCACTTTGGTTTATGGAAGCTGATTTTTTCAATGAAACTTTTGTTTTTACTGTTGTACATACGTTACTGTAGTATGTAGTTACTGTAGTTGAGAGTAATGTACCTTATCCATAACTTATTCAATGTACACCAGCGTATTTGCCAAATTTTTCATACATCAGCATACGCTGCCTAAATCATCAAGGTGTGACAGGGTCTTGAAGGAATTCATCTGAACCAAACCAAACAAAATGTGGCGACCAAACTAAAATAACAAAACCCCCAGCAGGCCTCAGCTGAGATGTGGCTGTCTGCAGTGGAGTGCTGTAGATGGACTCCAATGCTCCATTGGTCCCTGTTCTACTTTCTAGCCGACTGTATGATGGTATACACCTGAGAAAGTAAACAGGTAGATGCAGAGAGACAACAGGGCAACAAAGGTAAAGAGGAGGAAGAAAACAACCAGTAACTCACATATAACAATGCTGAAACCCATCTCCATCAAGAGATATAAAAACTACTACTATGGTTTCCAAGTAATAATTTTGCTGCTTAACCCATAAAGACCCAGTGCTACTTTTATGGCAGTTCCAAAATTAATTTTCTCTCTATTTAACCTTTCTTAAGCAAATTATCACTGGTTATTGTAATATTATCCTTTCTGTCAAAGTCAGGTATTTTTCTATATTTAATTTACTGATCATGTAGATATTCATTAAAGCTCAGATTAAAGCCCAGGGTTATTGTATCAAAAATAGAGAAAACTGTCAAAAAATAACTTTATCAGCAAAATATATGAATAACTGAACATAAAAACAAGTGTGTCCATCCACTGTCCTTTCTCAAACTCCATGGGTTTTACCCATGAATCAATGTTGTAGAAGAATATGTGTTTCCATGGTAACTACAGAGCCTCTGAATGTCCAAATGGGTCATATCTGATGACCATGAAAACATAACAAATTGTATTTTACACCAATTATTTACATGTATTGATAGGATTCGTGGATCAACAGGTATTAAACATTTACATCAGTAGACAGTTTTTGTCCATGGTGGATGTTTGGGTCTTTATGGGTTAATAGTTAACTGTTACATTAGCATGAAACAAAATAAACAAAGCACATATATATTTTGCATCCCTAATACAGGGTTAATGCACTGAAAAGTCTTTTCAGGCAACAAGTCCCAGCATTAAATATATCATTTGTGCATGAAATCATCACTGAATAATTGCTGTGCGGTAAATGTGGAACAGGTGGGGGTCAGATGGGGCAGATGCTAATCCAGCTTTAGTTTAATACTTTTCCCACTGGTAAAGAAAATGTGAACATTGCCAGACAATTCTGTTTACTTCAGTAGAACTGATAAGTAGGCAAGAGGAGAAGGGCAGGATAATGTTGTTTTTGTGATAAATGAAGGGTTGTACAGTATGCAGAAGATCCGTAACATCCCAAGTCAATGTACAGACAACCAAAAAAACATATAATCTTCATTTGTTGTTGTTTGCTGTGGTGTTAATGGGCACAGTCATGCACTTCCCCTGAACAAAGTATTATTCAATTACAACAATGGCAGAAAAGGAAAATTGCCGTGTGTCCAAGCTGTACTCCCACAACAACCGCTCTATTTATATGAAAGTATTATATAAGTCCTGCATGTGGTGGCCATGCATAACAATGATTTTTGCCAGTGTGCACATGAAAGAAACTCATGAATTTGAGAATATTTTCCGATGCTCCTCAACTCGACAGCTTTTACATTTTAGCCTCCTGCAGTCCTGTTATTTGTCTTTAACACATCTCTAAGGGGAGTAAAAACTTCATTATTAAGTTCTTTGGCAGCCATCATTAACGTCAAGGCAAAAAAAGACATAAAAGCTTACTTAGTTGAATAGAAAAAAGACAGTTATTTTCCAATATGTTATTAATTGGTTTTATATTTTGTGTGGAAGAAGTAGCATCAGTTAATGCTCAACAGCAAAAAGCTTACAGAGTAATTTGGTGGGCATCCAATCTAGTATAATTTAATGAATAGGTTTCTTTGTGTGGCAACATCTCTCTTACAAAATAATAGAATAGAATAGAATAGAATAGAATAGAATAGAATAGAATAGAATAGAACATACCTTGTTTATTGGTTTATTGTTTTTCCCAGCCAGAAGGACATTGTAAGACACACTGCAGTGCGGAAAGAAGTCAAAAGCTAATGTGTGCCATTATGATTAGGGATTGTGGAGAGAAGAAAACACAGCGAAATATGGCGTTTAGCTGGATCTTTAGGGGAGCGTTTGAAAAATACAACAGCTCAACAATATCCCGCAGCAATAGAACCTCACAAAATGTGCTCAGGGGGTATCAAACGGATGAGGCTGCATTTAATTTTCTTTGAGGTGGCCCTGGCAATAAAGTGTGGCTCATGGTGATAAGCAGGGAAGAGCTGAAGCACATCATTTCAGTTATGTAAACCATTGGAGGGATACAGTGGGCATTCTCCTACTCGCTGTGTATCTAAGTGTGAGTGTGTGTGCGCTCTAAGCAGGTGCAGTGCATTAAAGTAATTTGTTTGCTTGCAAAAAAGCTACATCATTTATTTCCGTATTTCAACTGAATGATGTTTAAAGCGTATTTTTCAAAGATATCTAAAAGTACAGGACAGTTGTTAGTCTAATTAGAGCCACTTTATACTTCTTAAAGCATCTTTAAATGCAATTGTTAGGGCTGTCAACAGAAAAAGAAAAGGAGTCTAATTTGGAACATACCGTGCAATTAATTAATGTTTTGCAAGACAATATTTGCTCTGAGAATTGTTAAAATATTTCAAGTAGGAGCCAAATTCATTATGTCAAAGTGAATATTGTCTGTGTTTGCAGTTATATTTAGTCATATAGGTTAGCTGCTACCTTCAGCATATGCAGTTTAATATATTAATGTGCATAATGACTATTATCTTGTGGTATTTGGAAACACATGGAGCTAGTGTAGGTGCATACATTTCAGTCCAGGGCCACTGCCAACGCTTAGTTGTAATGGCAATTTTAGTGTACTGTTTGAACAGTTGCTGTGCTGTTGTTTAAATTACACCCTGTGGTAGATCAACAGGACATAAAATCTTCTCACCTGGGGTTATCTCTTCCTGACCCCCACATATGCCAATCTGTCATATGCAAATTCTCTGGTACTCTGACATCAAAGCAGCACAGTAAGAATGAAAAAGGGGGTTACACCTCCCTTCTGTATAAGAGACACAAGCAAATTCTCTGTCTTTGTACTCCTCCTGCAGACTGCTCTACACTCTGTATGACGGGTACCTTTGAAGCTTCAAATAAATACACTAAAAGGCATTGATTGTTTGGGACATCATCTCATTCGCCTCCAATAGCCAAAATTTCACAACATAATGAACAATCAAGGGCAAAGCAGAGCAACACAGTGTTCTGACTGCTTTTGCATTATTGGAATATTTACTTGCTTTATGATAAAAGCAGTCCCGCTTCCATAGTTTCCCATAGGATGTCAATAGTCTGCATTAAATTACCTTCAATACAAGGATTTCAAGAAGTTTCAATGAATGTCAGGAGTAAAACACTGTTATCTCTCTGCTCTCAACAGGCAATTTCTGTTTGGTTCCAGTGCCAACGCAGTGAGTAAAGGTGACGCCAACTGGATGTAGCTGGCTTCTCTCAACTTCCCACACCGGCTCAGGCTCCTTCCTCCTCACTGACTGACAGTTATGCTGCTTTTCCACTCATGGTGTCGGCTCAACTTGCTTTTATTTTACTTGCCTTGGCTGGGTTTTGGCACCAGTAGCAATGGCAGAGGAGGAAACCTAACACTGGAAGGTAAAATGAGATTTTTTTTTTTTTTTTTTTTCTGTGGGCAATTTATAGCTTGAAAATTTGAAAAATTCCTGGTTTGTTAGCTTGGTGCTCTGTGTCGTGACCACTTCTGTAATTCCACAGTGACAATTCTGGATCAGCCAGCCTGTGATCTGTATGATTTTAGCATCACTTTAGCCAGTAAAGGTGCAAGAAATAGTATCACATAGTAGCAAAAGATCCAAGTTCTCAACTAGTGATGGGAAGTCCGACTCAATTCTTTCAGTTTGTTTGTCTGTTGCGAATCGATTCCGAACCGATTAATTTGATTCACCAATTTAAAAAAACATCCTGCTGGGGTTAGTCACAAACTTGCAGTGCCAAATTGCCGAGTGTATGCTTAACCCACGATGGTAGGAGTATCTAGTGTTGTTCAGCGGTTCAATAGACTCAGCGATTTAGCGATCCGTGATGTGATTCAGTGAGTCATCGATTCGTGAACGATTCACTGAGTCATCGATTCGTAAATGTTTCAGCGGTTCATGACCGATTCAGCAAGTCGATTCAATGACTTGGCCCGACTCGGCTGCTCTTTCATTCACCGGTTCACTACCTCGGCTTGGTCCATCAGTCACCGGCAACTAGTGATACAATCAGAGATCTTGCTGTGGAGACAACTTACTGTACGGCGCGTCACACAGCACTTCCGCCTCCGACTTAATGAGTGATTCTGACTAGTTTATGTGATAATAGACAATAATATTAGCAAAGTGCTGCTGAATGGATTCAGTTGTGTTCATGAATTGATTCAACTCGTCAACTTAAATGAATCGATTCTGTTGAATGATTTGTTTGTGAATCGCCCATCACTATTCTCAACGTATCAAGAACACAAATGCCACGCAGAATCACGGCAAGTTGAGCTGATACAATTAAAATACTTGTATAATAATGTCATGCACATGTACATTTTCAGATCAGTTTTATTTTAACCCTTATGCCCTCCAGTTAGCTTAACCTCCTAGGACCCACTGTCCACGTATGAGGACAAGAAATTCACAGCTTTATAAAAAAAAAAAAGAAACAACTGTCCACCGCAAATGACATTCCATACAAAATTTTAAGAATACATCTAAAAAATCTTTTGCATCATAATGTTTCCAATATAAGCAATTATTTAATTTAAAAAAGCCAAAACTCAAAATCCTGTGGGGCTCCTGGGTCTTCGGAGGTTAATGGCAAAAATGTATACAGACAAAACTGCTCTAAAATGATCATACGTCAACATTTGTCTTGCTTTTTATATATATAGCTGTATGGTGATTTTATAGCAGTTTTTGTGTACATGTACATTTTTGCACAAAGGTAACCAGAGGGTGCAAAATGCATCATGGGAGTATAAAACATGTCACGGTAAAAGACAATGGATTTCAAAAATATAACTAAAAACAAAAGTTACTGCCAAATTTCATGCCAAAAGGTGCAACACAATGAAACACAATTGAAAAAAAGAGAAAAATGCATAACAATACCTGAGGAACATCTAAGGGTTAACTTATGAACCAATCTAAAGTTGTGGGCAGAAATCAGAGAGACAAAAATAAAAACAAATCAATAAATGAAAATACAGATTTTCCTTTCGCAGCTCTCTCCTCTCTGCCCAAATCAACAGACTGAATACAAATACACGAACCCATGGAAAAGTGAAGCCACCTTTCTAAGCTTCAGTGTTGAGTGCTCATGTCAGGGTGATAGAATATGATCAGCAATCAATATTTACAGCTGTCAATGACATATTTAACCCTGCTATCTGTCTGAAAACACCTGCAATTAAACAATGGCTGCAGCATAGGTACACCGCAGACTTCTTGAACTGCAATAAGGTGGAATTTTTGCCATTTTTTCCACTTAAAAAACCACCACTTCTGCAGCTTTATGAGCAGAGCAGAGTGGGGTGGCATTATTACAATTTATTGACAATTTCTTGTGGATTTTTTTATACAAACAACATAATTCTGTGGTGGAATATTTCATGTAAGATATTTATTTTTGCATGGAGGGAAAGTAAATTAAATCTGAGTTACTTTTTCTCGAGGACTTGGTGCAAATGTTATGAAAAGAAGCCCATGTCGATTTATTTTGCACTCAGTTTGTATCCTGCATTTCAATTCACATGGACGTGGTAGATGAGAGATGACTAGATAAACATTATAAACTTTAAAGGTCAACATCTCTTTTATATAAAGCCTGTAAAGCCTCCATTAAACCCAAGTCCTCTATCACTGAAACCAGGCCAGAGTCTTTATTGACTGAGTTGATTAATCCATCACAGGTAGACTTTAAGTTCCTTCACAGAACTGTACTCCAATTAATAGTTTCATCTGTGAGTGTATGTAATTTTTGTTTTTTTATGTAAAATGGTTTGTTATCTGCTTCTATAATGTTTAGATGGGATGGCATCACAGAGCAGATTAATCCGTGCACATTTGTTTGACATATTACTTTATCTAAAATGAATCAATGCAAATGAATATATTTTTGTCAACCCTAATAATCAGAATCTATGCAGTTACACCATAAAAAACTGTAATATGTCATATATTTGAATAAATACAGTTGTTAAACATTCATTGTGCTACTGGAAAAAAACAAGTGAACCCTTGAATTGGAACTGGTTGAAACTTTTGGCAGCAATAAAAGTCAAAGGTTAAATTTATTGCCCCGATAGGGATATTCAGTCTCTGCGTTTTACCTAATGTACATAGTACCTAATATTAGCATTAGCAGTTAGTCCCCTGAAAGACTTGGACAATGACACACTCCCTGCTCAACCACCCTGAAACAATACCCACTAACAACCCTAACCCTGGGCCACCCCCTCTATGACCCTAACACTTAAGGTCATTAACATATGAAAAACAACCTCCACAGACCACTCCCCCTACAGGTTTATAAGTCCACTTTCCCCCACCAGCAATTAGAACTGAAGAAGTCTCTTGGATGAGAGATGAAATGTTTTCAAAAGAGCATAAGTAGTTCAGATGAACCTAGAAAACTACCAAGAAGTACGATAACCTGAGGAAAATGAGAACTTACACAGACATTAGCAATTAGCATTAGCACATACCAGACAGTGAGCTGCCATTGAAGATGTTCAGGGACCGAGTCCAGATCTTTATCAGTACTGTAGTCAGGGGCATCGACAGAGGAATTAACCCATTAACGCTCAATAACCAGCAACTAGTAACCAATAACCTCAACCATGCACATCAGACCTGGACAACATTCAGAGGGAATTTTGGACTATTCTTCCAACCTTAGTTTCCACATTTCACAAAACATTTTTCCACTGGTGTTCTGCCTCTTTGGCATATGTCAGGCATGCTGTGCAAAGCAACGTCTTCATCCGTGGTGCCCTTCCATTGACACCATGCCTGTTCAATCTTTTACGTGTTATAGACTCATGAACATGGATGTTAACCCATTCCAGTACTTCAAGCCTTTAGGTCACAGGTGTCAAACATACGGCCCGTGCCCCAAAACCGGCCCGCCAAGGGGTCCAAGCCGACCCATGGGATGAATTTGTGGAATTACACTGAAGATATTAACAATCAAGGAAGAAAAAATTATTTTAGTTCAGGTTCCACATTCAGATCTCAAGTGGGTTGAACCAGTAAAATAATAACATAATAACCTATAAATAATGACAACTCCAAAATTTAGTCTTTGTTTTAGTGTATAAAAGTACAATTATACAAAAATGTTTACATTTACAAGCTGTCCTTTCACGAGAAAAATGGTTAACCTAAAAAAATATGAACAACCTGAAATGTCTTAAGAGAAGTAAATGCAATTTTATCAATATTCTGTCTGTTACTAAATGTTTTGTGTATTCGTAGATCCACTGTGATCTCTAAGTTGTAATGTACATGTGCAAATAATAAACTGAGACATAACATTGTTAAAATTGCATTTATTTTTCTTAAGAAATTTCAGGTTGTTCATATTATTCACATTTTTAAGGAAACTTTGTAGATGTAAACATTTTCATAATGTAATTTTACTTTTTCACTGTTCACTAGTATGGCCCAGTTGAGATTATATTGGGCTGAATGTTGCCCCTGAACTAAAATGAGTTTGACACCCCTGCTTTAGGTGTTACTCTGGGGTTCTTTTTCACCTCACTGAGCATTGTGCGTTGTGTCCTCTGAGTCAACATGGCTTGGTATTCACTTGTAGGGAAAATAGCCACAGTGTTGAACTATCTCCATTTATAGACAGTTTGTCCAACTGTGGTCTGGTGAATCCCCTAATCTTTGAGATTACTTTATTACCCCTTACAGGCTTATGCAAATTAAGTCTTTGGAGATCTCTTTTTTGCAAACCATGGTTCACATCAACAGATACTATGAATAGATTCAGATTCAGACTCAGATTTCTTTATCTGTCATTTGCAGGTTTACATTTACACACAGTCAACAATGTAATGAAATGTTATTGTTATGAACAACAAGAACCAATCAATTCACTATTCACAATATTATTAAAGCAATACAT
>JAPQRQ010000013.1:10914959-10932661 GCA_037367365.1 Apogon talboti | reverse complement strand
TATTCAGAAGGCCACATTTTATTTTCTTGTGCTTTGGAACTGTTGGAGTATTGGTGTTGATTTTTATTAGATTTTGACCGGTTGTTTTTCTCTTTACTTGAAATGCATTAACTTTATGTGGTCAGGGGACAGACACAGTCTCTATATAGTTTGCAGTAGGTAACTGCTCAAGAAGCCCGGAGAAGTGTGTAAGACTGCGACTCTGCATCCCGGTCTCAACTCTGGGTCAGGGTTTTGGGTCAGTAATAAATGTGGGCAGATTTTTGGATAAGAGAGCAGCGCCATTCCAGGTGGGATGTATGGAATCTCTCCTAATAAGACTGGGTTTTCCCCAAAAAGTCCAGCAATTGTCCACAAACTGTATATCTGTATGTCAGGACACCACCTAGACAGCCAGTGATTGAATGAAGACATGCGGCTAAACATGTCATCACTGGTCAGATTAGGTAGGGGACCAGAGAATACTCCGGAGTCCGACATAGTCTTAGCATAAGTACACAGCAATTCAATATTGATTTTGGTGACCTCCGATTGGCGTAACCGGAAGTCATTACCGCCGATGTGAATTACAATCTTATGGTATTTATGTTTATCCTTAGCCAGCAGTTTAAATAGGACTTGATGTTGCCCGCTCTGGCCCCTGGAACACACTTCACTATGGTCGCTGGTGTTGCTAACTTCACGTTTCATACTATAGAGCTTCCAATGACCAGAGTTTCTTTCTCAGCCGGTGTGTCGCTGAGTGGATAAAACTGTTTGAAACGTGAAGTGGTTGGTGGTGAATCTGAGGCTTTCACCTGCCACTATACTTCCTTCGAACAGTCACCCACTGCTCCTGTTCTCCCGGCTGCTCGGGAGCTGCTGGGGGACGGCTAGCCTGAGCTGGTGGGTCCGCTCCAGCTAACGGTACCTGGCTAGCTGTCGTAGCTATGGTTTCACTCATGGAGCAAACCTGTGCCTCCAATTGGCTAAGCCTCGCTTCCATAGCCGCAAATACATTACACTTATTACACGTACCATTATCGCTAAAGGAAGCGGGGGAAAAACTAAACATTCAACACACCAAGCAAGACAGAGAGGGAGGAGACCGGAAGGGAGAGAGAGTAGCCACGTTAGCTGCTAAACTAAAGCTAAGCTACCGTAGATTAGCCTACTGAGGTACAACAGATTGTAAGAGGTAGCCGATTATGTGATAGCTTTCGCTATCTAGTTGAAGCTCAAAATAACTAGTAACTTCCTAGTATACAAACAATTTAGAATGGCAGTAGATATTAGCAGTGATTATACTACAACTGCGAAGCAAGTCGCTGCCGCCAAACAAGCACAACAGGAAATGACGTAAGATGCTTACCGCAACAGGAAGCGGGAGGAGTCTCTTTGGAGAAGAAGACTGTTGAAATCTAGACACTGATGACCTTGAGTCTGACACTTCAAGGTCACTCAAGGTCATAGACCCAAATGAAAGTCCATATATGTCTTCCTATCAGTGCTCAATAGTAACTATATTGATACTTTCTATGTTATAAACCATCAAAATATGGCCCATTATAAGTAAAGGCACATTTCAAATATAAAAATAAAATCGCCCAAAGTTCAAACATCAAAGCAGCTCAAAGCCGTGTGAAAAGTTTGTAGACATTGTCCTAAGGAAGCTACATATAAAATTTGAATTGAATCCAAACAGAAGCTTTGTCAGAGAAGATGTTTGAAGAAATTGCTAACGAAGACGACCCCGGACACATCGCCTTCACTCATGGCCCATCGGCCGGTGAGCTAAAAATCAGAAGGGGTTTTAGGAGATGTGAGAAATGGGAAGGTCACCTGGTTGAACTCACAGATCTGCTGTGGAACCTGTGGGTACAGAAAGTGAATGAGACACGCCCTCAAGAGAGAGAGAAAGAAAAAAAAACTGCACAGAGAGGGAGAAAGATGGATATAAATGACCTCAGCCTCTGGAACTAAACGTCCCTGTACAACTAAGAGCCCATTAGAAGTTCCCCACTTTTTTTTTTTTTCTCTCTTGCTGCATATCCACCTCATTTGTCGTGCTGTGTCTATCAAGAAAAGGATGCAGTGAAGAGTGGACAGCCTCGCTTCACTCCTCGGGGAAATAAAGCGAGAGCTTGTGGCTGGGGTGTACTCACATTTGCCTCAATACCAGATGACAGGTTCCTCACAAGAGATCAAACATTTGCCTCCATTACGACAGACTGCATATAGATCCGTAATTCCGTAGTGAGTGGGCTGATGAGCGAATTGGCAGGGTCAAAGATTTAATTTTTAACTCCTACCGATGCGCCGAGTGCTTTATCAATCACTATTGAATGGCACAGTTACGGAATGGTTTTGGTTTCCAATGAGAACCTAAATGAGGTACGCTGCAGTCTATCTTGGTGGGTTGCCCAGTGGATTGGCATGATGAAAACAATGTGATATAAATGGGCAGACATAAATAATAGTCCATGAGGCAGTTGTTTCACGCTCCATAACAAATTCAGATTACTGCCGAGCCACGTTTTAACATGTTTTATCAATTTATTTGGCCTCCAGTGGAGTTGATTGTGCCATACTTCACGTCTTCACACCAGCAGGCTCTACGGTAGCGATAAAGCTGCTAAGAATACTTGACATTTACTAGGAAGCTATTACTTACGGTAGTATTGAATAAATCAGCATGGTTATCAGTGTACGCATGTTATTTCCCTGGATGCAAAGGAAATAAGTGGCATTAAATGGCCCTTGAGGAGGATTTGTGTATTACATCTATGAATGAATTACTGAACACACAGATTAGCTAATAATCTTCATAAAGAAAGAGGAAGTAAGTTCCAGAAGTTGGAATACACCACCTTACTTAAAAGGACTAGTTGATTGTTTGGTGACCGTTAGTCAGAAAATTAGTTTGGATTTAGCTGATAAATTCAACCCTAACCCTTTTCTGACAATAGGGCACCTCCCGATTGTTTAATGCTTTGTATCAAGTAACAACCAAGTCATGTCTAAAGCCATAAAAGGTTAAATAATGTAGATACAGATGCACATTGTTTTAATAGCCGTAATTTATCCAGATTAATCATTTGCATAGGCATACATGTATTTGGGTTTGGTCTGACCAGACATGACACAGACGGTCGTCGATATCAAAACCTCCCAGCAGAGTCTGAGCATTTCACACCATCTGAATAAAAGAACACAAAAGACTGAAGAAAAGAATAATTTTTTAATATGGGAGGAGGCTGGGGAGATGATTCTCAGATCTTCAATGGGAGCGAAGTGGGAATCGCGCAGCAGGCTGATCTGATGTCGTAAACGTCTAGATTTGACTGTGTGCGTGGCTGAAAAGTCTATGTTGTTTGATGATATGAAACATGTTTTTGGTTCCGAAGCATTGAGGTCTGCAGAACTGCAGCTGAGGTTTATTCCGTTTATTTAACTGATTGCAATAATAACTCATACATTTACATTACTGCGCCTTAGTCACTTTCACACCTGTATGTATTTAGTGTATATTTACTTCCATTTCCTGTAGATTTGTACATATGCAAATCTGATTTTTTTTTTTACTGCTTTATTTGTGTATTCTATTTATATAATTTATTGCTTTTATCTCTTCACACTTACTTTCCTTTTTTGTGCTTTCTTTGCTAGTGTTTTTATCAAGAGTGCTTTTGTATGCAACTGAGCTATTGTGACCAAGTAATTTCCCTTGTGGATCAATAAAGTTTGTCTAAGTCTAATAAAAATCCTACTACAAAGAACACCATGTGAAACTGCCCTCTTAGACTGGAAAGTTCAGAACATGAGCAGAACACTGAGCACCCACAACATCAAGTCAGACACAAAAAGACGACAATATAAGCCTCTTATAATAATTTAGCTTTGTCTGTGATCTTTATAGCCGCCTGCAGCCACGTGTGGCATTCACTGACTGCGGTGTACATTGTTTCAGCCTCATCTGTAACATATGAGATGTGAGTAAAGCAGCCTCACTTGTGGATCTGAAATTCTTTTCGCAATGCACAAAAAAAAAAAAAATCACCATAAATTCATCATGTGTTATTGCTGTCCATTCATCTTTTCTGAGAGTTATTGTCTCTTTTCTTTTCTTGTGAGAATATGAGACAATCTCCTCTTGCTATGAATGCTGGGACAATCTTCAGTAGCTCTCGTATCGTAGCAAATGAGTTTGGAGGAACAGAAAAAATAAAAATTCTGGAAGAGGAACTAATCATTGTGTGTGTGTGTGTGTGTGTGTGTGTGAGAAAGAGAGAGAGAGAGAGAAAGACAGACTGGAGAATCAAAGAAGCTTAAATACAAAGACAGACCACATGCCCACATGAATTAGCATTTAAACAAGGAAACAAAATCGTATCATGATGGTTTTAACCCTTTAAACCCTAAGCCTAAAATGGTCCGCCTGGACTTTTTTTTTAAATTTTGACTAACTAAAAGGTTAGAAAATATGCTGTGAGTGAGTCCACTTGCCCATTTTTCCAGATCTTTCAAAATCTAGCAATCATTTACAATTCACTGCATGTTATAATACTCATAGAACAGCTTCTTCTCCAGCTTCTATTGCAGGCATGAATGAAATTACTGTAATGACCCAATAGAATCTATAAAGCGCAACGTCTCAGGTTTCAGAAACCGTTGGAATTTTTCCAATTGCACAAACAGTGAAAGAGTTACAGCCATCCAAACTGCATATGCACAAGGTGTATCAGCAATGACACGTCAGGTTTTAAAGAGCTGATAAGATGTATAGGTTTCAAGTGTGTGTGTGAGAATGCAATATGGCAAAATGCAGGAAGAGAAGCAGATGTACACACCTTTTGTCAGAGTTCACCTTAAAAGCATCCACTAATCACTTTAAATTGACTCTCTGGGAAATATCTATTATAGATAGATATGACTGTAATTTTCTGCCATTTTTTAAGCAAAGTTTGGGTTGATGTCTGCAGTCAAACAGTGCAGAAGTAGAACAAAAACATCCGATAGAGTGATGGGTCATGAAAGAAGGAATCTACACATCCCCTGTATGTTATTAAGCCCAAACAATGCGTCTGATTGACTGACAGACTGAGACGAACAGAAAAGAAAATATGCTGCATAGAGACAGAATCTTAAGGGAATTACATCACTATGCTGAAACTGAGCAGAATATACAATTGTAAATTGCGTATCCAGTGGTTTTTTACATTTCAAAGAGCTCTATTATTAATATTTTTATGAATAAAGCTATAATTATCCAATGTTATCTTCCATTAATGAAATCTATTAATCTGGTTTATTTATTCGAATTTTGCACATGGCTTGTAGAAGCATGTTTGACTCCATTTGATTGACAGTGTGACAATTTACTCGTCTAACCATAGAAACTGCACTAATTTAGAAAAAAACAAAACAAAAAACAGCTATTAAAAGTCCTGGTTGGTATGGCAGCAGTCAAATAAATATTTCTGTGATGGAATTCATGTATTTTCGCTCCATCTCCCCAGGCCCTGATTTGGCGTAATAAAATAGTGACAATAACTGTTGGAGTGTTTTTTATTCCTCCAATGTATTTTCTGGTCCAATGCAGAAATTTGACATTATTTCCTGTTTGCCAAGGAGGTGGAAAGATGCAGTGAGGAAGGATAAGTTTTCACATGTAAGGTTAGAAAAGATGCTCTGCTGCCTTGGCCTCGCCGCTGCTCTAGATCTGCATTGATCGGTGCTGCTAAATCAATAATAATTAGAAAAGCATTTAATGACTTTGTGAACTCCTAACCTCAAACGTTACATAATTACACAGGGAGGAGGGGTTACTGTTTAAGTAGAGGGGGTAAGCATAGTGTAGTGGCTTCAAGTGTTTTCCACAGATTTCAAGTAGCCTTTTAGGATGAGACAAGAGGCAGTGGAGGGACAAATTTATTAGCGGCTAGGATGCTGTTGCTAAGCACTGCAGCCATTATACGCTAAGTTATGTTGGAAAGCATCTACAAAATGTCTCCGCCTTCATTAAGCTCTGTATACACCTCACACATAGCTCAAGGCATTAGATGTTACAGACAGAATGTTCTGAGTTGCAGCCTCGTTTTTGCACCGCACACAACTTGATTAGCTTCACTTCTCGAACTTTTCGTCTGCCTTTGACTTGGTAATTGGTAGCTTTGAAAAAAAAAAAAGAAAGAAAAGGAAAATCAATAAGGGATAATGGCTTTTACCTTGATTCACCTCATCAGTGCACTTCATGAAAAGTTAAGAGGCCCTACTTTGTGCATTCATTGTATTTTTAAGCAGTGGCCGTGCAGAGAGGAAGCTCTAAAAGCACTGGATTTGACACCCTTTAACCTTATGTGTTTCAGTGGACTCAAGATGACTGATTAACTTCCTTTAAAAATGAAACACTGTGTACATGCTTGATACTTAATTATGTGGAGCTAATATGGGCTGTCATTGCAGGAGCAGCCTGTTTTCTTGCCTCAAAAATGAACAGCCTGCAATGAGCATCTTGTAAAATTATGAAAATTTCTTGCTAAGATCAATAACAATACACAGAGCTTGTCTGCATAAAATGTATTAAACTGCGAGCGATGCTAGTGCCAAAGTTTACCTTTAAAAGTGATATTTCACTTCAGGCAGTGCCCCTAAATATACATGTATGTTAATCAGTCAATTTCCAGGGTTCACGGTTCTCCTCATCTGGAAATACATTTTAAAAAATCAATTTCATTACATTATCTTCTGCGTAGCATTAGCCTCATATTAGCTTTCAAACTAACCCCATTTCTTAACCCATAAAGACCCAGTCCTACTTTTGGGGCAGTTCCCAAATATTTTGTTTTTCTTAAGTGATTCATCACCATTTATTTTAATATTATCCTCTGTATTTTGCTTTTTTTTTTTCCTCAATGAAAATCAGGTATGTTTCTATATTTAATTTACTGATCATGTTCCTAAAAGCTCAGTTTAATGTTGAGGGATATAAAAAACAGAGAAAAGTGAAGAAAAAGTGTTTTTTTTGGCAAAGATCTCAATAACTGAATGTAAAAACAAGTGTCTCCATCCATTGTCATTGATCCAACTCCATGGGTTTTACTGGTGAATTAATGTTGTAGAAGAATATGCATTTCCATGGTAACTACAGAGCCTCTGAACATCCAAATGGGTCTTATCTGATGACCATGAAAAGATGATAAACTGTATTTTACACCAATTATTTCAACATATTAATAGGTTTAGTGGATCAGAAGTGATTAAACATTTTAGATCACTAAATGATTTTGGTTGCCAGTGGCTGCTTGGGTCTTTATGGGTTAATAGTGATATTTACTTCAGTTAGTGCAGTTTCATGTAGCATCGCCCCTAAATATACATGTATGTTAATGAGGAGTCAACCACCGACAATTTCATTACATTACCTTCTAAGTAGCATTAGCTCATATTAGCTAAGGCCTCAAGATTTCAATTGCAAACGAACCCCATTTCTTAATTAGAAATGCACTGTCCATGTTTGAGCTGGTGGAAATATTTCTGGATTCACATATGATCACAGACGTTTATTTAGCAACTTCACTGAAACGGGCTTCATTCCAGTTTCACAAGACGTCACGTGACTCGGCATTGGCAGCAGACAAGGCCAATTTGGTGTTCGGCTTCAGATATTATTAAAACAAAACTCTCGGTTTTATCTGGATGATTTGCTCGAGTGTGGAAGCAAATACACTCTGGTGCCAAGATGTTAGTGCTGGCAGGGTGGATTATGTTTGCATGTATCTATCTGTCTCCACCACAGCTGATGGTTGTACTTATCCAACAGAGTTAAGCTCTAATTCCCATGTGTTAAATGACTTCCAAGAGATCTTTTCTCTCCTCTTTCTTAAAAAGGCAGAAATTAATATTATGAAATGCAAATAGGAAGCGGTTATTTTTGTCCTATACTGCTGTTACTGTAGATCTTTTAAGTCAATAGTCAGTTTACTTGTTCCATTTTCTAAATTCCCAGATGCTGCTTTGCAGACAAGGAGCGAACCGACATGTTACCACTACAGGACAGTAAGCAGTTCTATATTATTGATCACTGTAAATGTGAATTGGTTCAGGACACAGAGCAGGTTCATTGAAATTGATTATCAATGTTACTGCCATTTATATGATCTAGATCAGTGTTTTAAATCTGGACACGCAGTTATTATTGATGCACTTAAAGGTAACAAGATTGGCATCTCTAACACGGGCCAGCAGAGAAAATGCTCTTTAACTGTCTGATCAGCAGTTAGTTGAACTAATGCAGTTTGGCACCTAAACACACCCGAATGTGCACCTCAAAAGCGGATGGCAAGCATAAAATGGGAGTCAGTGTAGTAGCAATTATTGCTTTTCTGTATTATTGTGCCTATTCACCGGTTTAATTTAGTCTTATTTGCTCCGGGATCTGAGATGCATTATCTTGTCTGCTTGCATTGTAAAAGGCTCATCTTAATGAAGTTTTCAAAATCAAGTTAGAGGAGAGCTCATATTGGGGGGGAAAACAGATTTTGAGGATATTATACTCATCTACTCTCTATCTAGGTGGCTTACCAGGAGACAAAGCTAGCGCTTTGTAAGTGAATGTATATTCCCGCCAGTGACTGTTTTAGATATCTGGGGCATACATCCAAAAGGACACAGATGTCACAAATTTGATGTGACCCAGATGTTCCAGAGTTTGCGCAGCCACTGAAACATTGGATGCATTTGGACAGTAAAAAAGATGATCAGGATTCTACCCATCTGTGCACACAGTACACATGACAACTGGCAGTGGTTTGGTATATAAGACAATGAATGTGTGCAGCTGATAAAAACATTTATAGTGGGAAAGCCCTCAGTACTCACAGGTAGTTTTACAATTGCATCAACTCGAGCATTTGATAAATCAGCCCATGCATTTATTCATGTATCGGTCGATGCGATGCACCACACAGCATGATAGAAACAACCCAAGTCAGCTCACACACATCTCCTTTACAGTCTCCTGGTTAAAAAAAATAAAAAAATTGAGGCCTAGAAAAGACAAACATTTAGCACATGTTGGAGATTTGCCAGTTTCTAGTAGAATGAACGCAGGGAAGTATAACACAGAGCTAGCATGAAAAGAGAAAGTGGGACCAGAAAAAAAAAACAAAAAAAAAAACATCTGACTGCACTGATTCCCTCGTATTCCCAAGAGACAAACCAGAGAGAAACCCAAAGCCATGTCGGCAATGATAAAAAAGCAACTTGAGTGACATAACAAGAAAAGACATGGCAGGTTTGGAATTCCGCAAAAAAAAAAAAAAAATCCCCTGAAAACAAAGTGTCTCCCTATTAATTTTCCACCCAAATCTTTAATGAAATGCAAATCAAACATTCCATGAATTTGATTAATCTCCAAGGGTGGCCGAGGCCTGCTGGCTGGAACAGTGGGAGACCCGTTGGCAGTGTTGTTCTGATCTACTCAGCTACCGCTCTGCAATGATTCATTTATTTAATTGGGATGAACTTGAAGATTCTGTTTTTCTCTCTTCTCACCTCCCTTTCACACACTCTGTTCCACACCCATAAACATGCATACTCTTTGCCGGATAAGTTGTTTACTCTCATCAAAGACGGAAAGAGAAACTCACTTGTCAGTTCTCTTTAGTTGGGTCAGGGCTTACCTTTGAGATGCTCGATGCACTGACTTTGTATTGGGTTTTAGACACATCAATGAGACAGTCGAATGGTGGATCTGCTGTGCATCTTTTGTCATTCAGAGCGTTCCCTCTTCCCACTTAATCCCTTTAGGGTCATGGAGGGGATAAAGAATATCCCAGCATGCAATGGGAGGGAAACAAGCTGCACAAATTAGTCCACTGCAAAGCCCACACTACGTGACATTCACAAGTTATAACTTATGCATTTTCTAATCAATATTGACACTCTCTGATAGGAACTTATAGTTAACTGAACTGAAACTTTTATAGATACTTTGATATAATTAAAATAGGATTAGGTAATTTTTCTAATAGTTAATCTGTACAAACCTGTCTTTTCATTATTAACCCTTTATAGGGTACTCATTAGCCACTTTTACACAGAGATCCTGGAAAAAGGTAAGATGGTGATCTCACTTTTTTTTCACCATTCACCGATTTCCACAGCCAAGCCAAACGAGTAACACAGGCGAGACAGGCTGGACTTTTACACAGCAGACCTGCGTTCTGGAATCAAAGGGGCAGTGACGCAGCACTGCATATAGTGTGACGTACAGTATAACTTGCACATTGGAAATACTCCAAGCGTAGTGGTGTTGGCTCTCAAAATAGCCTCACCGTTCCACAAATGTTAGCATGGATAGAACAGGTTGCGGATCTCCATGTGTCCCCAATGGTCTGGTCGCGTTGATCTGTTTGTTTACTATACACGGCCCACACTCATTTTTAATTCCCCCCGGCGCGGGGGTTGCACACGCAATACGTGATCAAAACATCACACCTTGGTTGCGGAACGAGAAGTGTTCCTTTTACATAGCACTCTGGAATCAGGACTCCACCTTTATCATGGCTCTGTTACTACCTCCAGAGCTGTGACTGAGGTGGGATCAAATGATCCCACCATTTCGTTTACACAGACGTTGTTCCGGAATAAAGGTGAGATATTCCCGGAACAGAAGTGCTGTGTAAAAGGGGCTATTGAAATACTCTGAAATTCAAAATTTCAACCTTAGTGTGTTATTGGATGTCATCTACCTCCTCTTGCCATAAAACATCTGAGCAGCACTTGCTAAAAAATAATCACATGCAATAAAGCAACTGTTATTAGGTCATAAACTGACAAAAATCACTCATTCACTATTTACAGCTTCAAAATTTCTGTAAAATCTCTCTGGATCACCGTATAGTTTTCTAAGAACCAACATGCTTCTTGAGCTCACTGAGACATGGGTTTGGCCACATATTTAATATTAGCGGAAATTACCAAATATGATCACTTGCCCAATAAAGGGTTAATTTATCTCGGAATTCTGTAGTAGCTTCAGAATAAGTTCCCATCCTGTTTCTGTAAAACGTTTAAACACTAGCATTTTCAAGTAGCTGGACCAGTCGTTCTCTCAGGTGAGACATATAGGCCAACAGTAAGAGGTCAGAGGTCACTGTTTATTACAGATGGTCTATTGTAAGCATTTTCATAAAAGCACTGAAATGCTTTTGTGTTACTTCAATCTGCTGCTTACTCATATTCCACATAAAGTTAGTTCTGCTAATTGTAGAGTTTTATGCATCATTTCAGAGTAGCTCCCTTTAAGGACACAGACTGCAGCAAAAACATGTTCTGTCCTTGATAGTGCTGTTTGTAACTACTTTCTATTCAACTAATAATGCAAATGATAACGAAAGACACTTGGTGCAATTATGAATGTATGTGCCAGTGTGACTGTAGACATGTCTGCAAGGGAAATTTGACAACCCCACAACATACAGTATCTACTCAGTCCCTCATGAATTGCTTCACATGGTCTTATATAGTCTAACCAAAATACTACAGGGTGTTTTTTTCCTTATACTCCATTTACAGTCCCTGTGCGAAACACAGAGCTGGAGGTGACTAAACACAGATGTAACAGGGTGTATTTCACTACATTTTGTTACCTGTGACATTTGAAGAAGCTTAATCATTTGGTTTACATTAATTTTGCTGCTGAAAGCATCTGCATGTCAGTCAAAACAATCTAGGAAAATTCAATCACAATCACATGAGAACAAGGAACCTAGACAGGGACGCAAATACTGTATATGAGCGTTGAGCAGATTCTTTAAAGGGTACCTGTAATGACATTTTATTGCTAGCTATTTCAAAAGATTCAAAAATAGCCTGTTGTCAAGTACATGTGAATACTAGGTAGTGCTCCGTCATTCAGGTACTGTCAGCGACATGTTACCCCTTCACAGGCTGTTCCAACATCGGTACTGACACAGAGACATTGATTTGTCTGATTACCTGGGCTGCGATGGACTGGTCTCCGTGGACCATGTGCAGCAGACACCAGTCTAAGATGACACATTATTGGCCAGTGCTGGGTCGTTAAATTACGGCTGCACAACAAGCTCGAATTTGTGCTTTCCACTCAATCTCGCTCACTGACTGCTGCTTGTTTACTCACACCCCATCATCCTGAATCAACGCTGGTGCCCCACTTCCAGACAGCAGTGACTGCTCCCCATAGGTTCTGCGCATGCCCATAATTCACATGATAAAAAGGTCCAGGGTGGTGCATTTACGGCGATTTTTTATTGAATAAAATAGAGATGGAGTAACTAAAAGTAACTATGCACCACTCAATCTTGATTGTAAAACTCACCTAATTATACTCATTTTCAAGAGGTGGCCACATTTTTGCATACAACCATCCATGCTACAGTTTAAGATGTTAGCACGAATATAGTACTATTGCTTTCCACCCCCTGTAAACGAGGCCCTGCTGCTGCCACTGCCTATACTGTATATCTGGCCTATTTGACACTGGCTAATGGCAGAGCATCTTAAGATTTCTTACTGTGGAGTCAAGTGGTTCATAGAGCACAGGTGTCAAACTCATTTTAGTTCAGGGGCCACATACAGCCCAATATGATCTTAAGTGGGCTGGACCAGTAAAATAAAATAGAATTGAAATAGAATAATAACCTATAAATTATGTCAATCAAGTGCAGTTTTAACAATATCTTGCCTCTGTTTATCAAGAGCAAAGCATGCACAAAAATGAACAAAAACTTGACAGACAGTAACAAAATGATGTTAAAATTCCACTTACTTCTCTTGAGAAATGTCAGGTTATTCATATTTTTCATGAAAGGATAGTTCATAAATGCAACATTTTAACGTAATTTAACTTTTTTACTAAAATAAAAGAGAAAATTTGGAGATGTCAATAGTTTTATATATTATGATCGTATTTCAATGGTCCCACCCACTTGAGAACATATTTGTCTGTATGTCTTGAACTAAAATGATTTTGACACCCTTGACTGTTAATATCTTCAATGTTATATTTACATTTCACAAATTCATCCCATGGGTTGAACTGGACCCTTTGGCGAGCCAGTTTTGGCCACATGTTTGACAGCCCTGGTGTAGAGGAAAAGCTGAGCAGAATGCCTTCACATTTCTGCATGGGCCTTCAGTGTTTGTCCCCTAAGGTTTTGCGTAGATGTAGTATGGACCCTAATGCTTAACTATGGCCCCATTTAGCATACAGTCTATAAAATTACTATGGTCCAATCCCTATAGTACTCATTGGGCAATAAAGCACATGCAAATTATACATAATATACATACATCAGCTCAAATGACAAAACAAGGGGTTGTGACCTTCTAAATAAGTTATTTGTAAAATTGCTTTTACAAGATTCATCTATGACTGATTTATATGACATTAAAATACGACTGTGTTTCCGTATGGTGGAAATTATGTGCAATTTGTAATAATTTAACGCTCTTAAAGCCTCAGGGGAAGCTGTTCTGGACTTACAGGCCAGTGATGGGTCGGTTTACGGGCTGAATGTGCATTTCATGATCGGGGGAATGAAGCCAAGTGGACTCCATTGATCAGACAATAGCTTGACAAATTAAAGGAGCTGTTATTGTAATGCCGTTGTGACGAGGACAGCATTTATATAATTAACCCATAAAGACCCAAACATCCACCAGCGAGCAAAAGCATCTATTGATCTAAACTGTTTAATACCCGTTGATCCATTAATCCTATCAATACATGTAAATACTTGGTGTAAAATACAGTTTGTCATCTTTTCATGGTCATTAGATATGACCCATTTGGATGTTCAAAGGCTCTGTAGTTACTGAACCCATGGAGTTGGATCAATGACAGTGGGTATTGTTTTATGTTCAGTTAATGATAGATTTTACTGAAAAAGTCACTTTTGCGTCAGTTTTCTTTGTTTTTTGATATAATAACCCTCATGTTTGATCTGAGCTTTTATGAACATCTTTATGACCAGACCAAAAAAATGCAAAATAGAGAGGATTGTTTCATAATAAATGGTGACAAATCACTTAAAAAATGTTAAACATAGAGAAAAAAATAAATAAATTTGGGAACTACCACAAAAGTAGCACTGGGTCTTTATGGGTTAATAGGAGAGTGGGTTTTTATTTGAGAATCAAGTCATTTCAAATCCTTCACTTTAGGCTGAAATAGACTTGTATTTACATCTGTGCTGGACCATAGTGCTGTGATATACATGCATCCATCCTCTCAAAGCTAACATACTCCAGACACAGATGTTTAATACACACCTCAAAGCCTCTATCCATCGCTGTTGGTTGTATTCTCCTGTCAGATGTTCTGATTTATCCACACACAGACTGAAACACCGACATGTTCATCATCTATGAATGAACCCTAGGTCTGCAAAATTACATCTGTCAAAAAACTACCAGTAGTTACTGTCTTCAGTCTCAGGATTTATCCCTTCTGTCTCACTTTGGTTGAATCAGAGACAAAATTAACTCAAAGTCTTAACAGGATTTTTGATGCCACGGCGGTAGAAACATCTGTTTATACATGTTTTGCCTAATTAATTTAATACTAAAACTACCGTCTTTGCACAAATCATTCCCTACTTGCTTTGTATTTCATGATGTCTGTTTATATGTACATTTGGTTAATACTCTGTCTGTTTTTTGGTGACTTACAAATTAATTATTCTCTACACTTGACCTCTGCAGTCTGGCTATGGTAAGGCGTTTTCCTATATTTAATTTATTGATGATGTAAATGTTCATAACATCTCCAAAAAGAGTAAATTCAAAGGTTTATATCAAAACAGACAAATCTGAAGAAAAGGTGAGTTTCTCCAGCAAAATGCATCATTAATTTAACATATAAAGATAAGAGTGTGCGTTAGAAAAAAATAAAACATAGCAAAGGGCAAAAATAAAAACAATATACAGTGGTACCTTGATTTATGAATTTAATTCATTCCATAACCAAGCTCATAACTCAGTTTGCTCATATATCAAATCAATTTTGACTATTGAAATTAATTGAAATGCCATTAATCAGTTCCAGCCCCATAAGTTAAAATACGTTGAGATAATGTGTATTGTATCCAAAACGTATGTCTAACCTATGAGTAATGCTTTGAACCTATGTGTTACTTATACTGAACTTATCTACAACACATATTGACGAATTTAATGTGTTTATTGTATTGGCATGGCGAAGCATTTCAGCACCTCCCCTCTGGACAGTAACCGGACTATGGTGTGCAGTAGGAGATAATACCTGTAATACCTAATACCACCAGCATCTTCAAACAAAAAAAAAAGAAACTAGAATAAAAAACATTTAAATTATATACTCATTATTAATTTTCCAAAGCGACAGGGAGCTGCAGCAGATGGATGAAAGAGACACATGTGGCTCTGGAGCAGTAGGATAATAATAATAATAATAATAATAATACATTTATTTCATATTTAATTCAAATTCTTTATGCAATTCAAATTCTATATAAATATTTATATAAGTACCAAATTACCTACTTTTCTCTCAATATTACATTTTCGTCTTTTTTGCCACGGCGAGCAAAGACATGGAGGATCCGGCACCAGAATACCTAAAAACTGTCCTCTAACATTTTTCTTTTTATTGGCTACGACAACTAGCAACAGCGTATCTGAAGCCGGCTCATAACTCAGAAAGCTCAAAAGTTGGTGCACTCGTAAGTCAAGGCACCACTGTATACTGTATACATAGAACTATGAACACAATAAAAACAATTCAGTGAAAAACAACCACCTACAATCACTGTCATTTATTAAATATGATGCAGAATAGGACGGTATTTCCTTGTTCATTGTCAATTTTAATCTGAGCTTTTCTGAAAATTTACATCACCAGTGAATTAAATATAGGAAAGTACATGATTTGCACCGAAAAAATGCAAAATACAGAGGACAATTTTGTAATAAAAGGTGATAAATCACTTAAGAAAGGTTAAATAGAGATATAAATTAATGTGGGAACTGACACATAAGTAGCACTGGGTCTTTATGGGTTAAAGTGGTTAGCATTTTAAGGGAGTTGCTTTTTATAACGTCTGTTAGCTCACTGAGGGCACGAGGAGATGATTGTATACTTGGAAGAAAACATGCGCTGAGGCTTTTCTCAGAAAATGTGAGTCCCTGATCACGTTGCAGCCGTAAAAAGCCTCTAAAACCAAAGCCCCAGGTGCAAGGGAGCAGTCGAGGGTTTGAAGCTGAATGAATGTTGGCATGTTGGCATGATCACACGCAAAAAAAAGAAAAAAAAGTGTTGACAAATAGGATAAAAAGGACATATCCCAAAAAGGTAAAGTGTTGATGACACCGGCAGCTCTTGTCGAGATGGTGTTTGAAGAGATATAGGCATTGGGATCCTGACAGCCGGAAACGATCAGGCAGGATTACGGACGCCGCTGAATTGGACTTTCAGATTATATCTAGTACATTGGCCAGGATGCAGTCATTCTCTGCAATGGGTGCTTCACTGTGAGAGCTATCATCTATAGATCCGTCAGTCTTCAGAAATGAATGTGCCTCAATAGCCTGTAACTCTCCTATGTTTCAAAACCCACAGCCTGGACGGTTTTAGCACAAATAAATCTGGCTGCCTGCGTCGCCGTTCGCTGTGTTTTCAGAAATGTAAACGCTTGTACAAAATTCAGCTGGGTCGATTTTGGTGGCTGTTACACAGAGGCAGCGACGAGGACACAGATTATAATGAAACCTGCCAGTTGTCAGACATTTGGGGGTGAAAATAAATGCTTGTTCTCAGTGTGCAAGATATGGTCATTATTTCCAAAATCCGCCTATTATTTGACCACACCGTGACTTAGTCGAGACACATACCAAACTCTAAACAATAGGCAGCTCTGGCACAAGTGAGACGAACCTCAAATAGACAAGACATCTCCTTAGCCATAACCTTGACATGTTATTCACAGCAGAAGCAGAAAATCAATGTTTTAATAAGAATGGATATTTTCAAAGTTTTACAGGCACCAGTTTTCAGAGGATTTGAAAGTATTTAGTTATTTTAGACTTACATAAAATATTACCTTGTAATGCGCATGGCAAAACTGAGTGGAACAATTTTTTAGAGAATTATTAATCTAGAATTAACACAGTATCACAATGTCAATATGTGGGTTATCAATGTCTTAATTAAATCTATAGATATAAGGTTTTCATTTAAATGTATGTTACATTTTGTTTTCTTTCTTCTTGCATTCATTACTGCTTTACAGTGATTTACTGCATCGCAAAACAATCAGTAAATCACGAAATCAGAGACTAAATCGTTGGGGTTTTTTGTACCATCTTTACCTTTTTTTCTGCATTTTTTTTAACAGAATGTTTATCGTGTTGCATCTTTTACAATGTGTTTTGTTTTGTTGCATCTTGTGTTTTTTTTAATTTTTATTCACTTTTTCCATTTTTTACTAATTGTGTTTTTTGTATGTGTCATTTATGTCTCATTTTCCTCCTTCCAATCTTTCAGGTCATTTACATTCTTTTCTGTATTTTGATCATATGAATAACATACTAAAAACTGCACGTGGAACTTGTTTTCTACAATGTACATTTAGTATTAAAAACCAGTCTTTGAACTGGAAATAGAATAGAATAGAATAGAATAGAATAGAATAGAATAG
>JAPQRQ010000013.1:10896539-10911550 GCA_037367365.1 Apogon talboti | reverse complement strand
AAATTGAGTAGTAATGTCTTACACTACTGCGTTACAGCAAAAAGTAATCTGTTACTGTAATGCATTACTTTTGTAACGTGCTACTCCCAACACTGCATAATACAAAAAAACAAGTTTCTTTCATCTGAAACACTGCAGCTTTTATTTTGTGTTTAGGGAATTGTTGGTTTGCAGAAGGAACACTGATACTCATCATTCAAATTAAATACAACCATTTATAATTAGAAATAAAAGGCCTCCTTCAAATAAAGGTACCTTCTATAGCAATTTTTCATCAGTTTTGTCTGTTTCTGATAAAGTAACCCTCAATTTTAACAGTTTGTGTAAGTTAAATATAGGAAAAAAACAGATTTTTACTGAAAAAAAATACAAAGGATAATATTACAATAAATGATTATAAATCACTTAAGGAAGGTTAAATACAAAGACAAATTCATTTGGGAACAGTCACAAAAGTAGTACTGGGTTTTTATGGGTTAAACATATTTAATCACTTTTTATTTGTATTAAATCTACTCCACATTATCATCTGTGAGTTTGTTGCCATCATGTTTGTCCAGTGTGTGATATTTTTAACGTAGGTAGACACTGGAATTGAGCTTAACAGAAAGCTTCCCAAAACGTCAGACCGATAACGACATCATTTTACCTACAAGGATCCCACCAGAACTGATAGAGATATAAAACCGTACCACCAACATCCGAAAGCACCATCCTGCCATCAACAATAAGGATGGCTCCGGTCCTTAAAGTGAAGGCTAAACTGAGGCAATAAACAAAAGGATGCATGAGTGTAAAGTGAACTCGATGTGATGCATCCCACAGCAGCATTCTGATGGCTTTGTTTAGGAAATTGAACGTGCAGATTGTTGTTTTAGCTCACAACTTTTTGACAGTGGGGTTGTTTAAGCCTCTGAGGTGAAGGCTAGGCTGAAGGAAGAGAGTGTCTCTGAAATCAGATATGGAACTTTAGAAAGTCTGTCTACAGGGTGTTTACTCTTTAGCCAAATAAAAAAATTCTGGACTTTTTCAAACCTGCTATTTTTTCCCCAAGACCTTGACTTTATGTACTTTTACACTTGTGTGCCTACTTTTTTTTGCTGTGATTGTACATGTTGTGTGTAGTCGAAAAGTTCATTTTAATAAGTGAATGAATGAATGTATAATTCACAGAAAATAATGTTTTACTGACAGAAATGATTTCAAAATCATAAAAGTGTATGAATATCACACAAAGAAGTTTCACTAGAATTATTCCAGTACCGACCGGTTACTGAAATCATATAAATTTTTTTATATTTTATTGTACACACAATGACAATAAAAGCTATTCTATATGCTTTCCCCATGTGTTTCTTATCCTACAAGATTATGTGCCTTTGAGCATACTCCGTAATTTGACTATTAGATAAATTTTTCCATACTTTATTAAGACTTTTATACAAAATTCCAGACTTTTCAAGGTCTGGAAAACAGTGTTTCAAAATTCCATTCCATTCCAAGACCTGCACAAATACCCTGTGTCTAGTGTCTTATTTTATGCAGCATCACATCATTTAGAAGAAAATTACATGTTGCAAAATTACAGTCTATTTTCCCACAACTGATGTGAAAGTTTTATAATTTATTTATTTATTTTTTTTAACTTGTGGTTATTTTCTTCAGTGCAATGGACATTCAAGTCTTTTCACAATATCAAGCTGCAGCAAACAAATCCCTTTAAGCCCATTTGGTTTGTCTTTAATTTCTGCCTGCTGTGCTTTTCTGTCACGCGCACTTTAAAATCCATTTATTCTTTCAGTTTGACAGGTTGTGCTTACAAGCTAAACACTACATGCTCCTGCACTAAGCCAAAGAAGAGGTGCCAAGCAGGCAAGAAAAAGAAAAGTACATCACAATCAGCACTGCAACGCAAAGACTATGAACGATGGCTGTTCCACTCTTTCTAGCATCAAATAGCTTTTCAGAGAAATTTGAACAAAAAAAAACAATGATTGATTTTTAGTAGCGCATACTGTCTGAACAAATACGACGGCGGATCAAAAAGAACATCCAGTCCATGCTGTGCTTGAGACAGAATGAACTAAAATATCAGAGTATCTGTGGATTTGATAAAGACACATTCTCAACAGAAGAAGTTTAAGTGTTTGGGTTTTACCTATTTTGCTTTGCAGTAAATAAAGTTGGTCAGGAAATGTTGAGACTTAACAACAATGTTGCTATGAAATTTTCCTAAAAGTCCTTAACCCTTTAAACCCTAAACCTAAAATGGTCCATGTGAATTTTTTTTTTATTTCGACAATAAAAAGGTTAGAAAATATGCTGTGAGTGAGTGTTTTTGCCCATTTTTCCAAAGCACCTAGAACTTTCAATATCTAGCAGTTATTTACAATTTTCTGCATGTTATAATACTGGTGAAACGGCTTCTTCTCCAGCTTCTAGTACAGGCATGAGTGAAATTACCATAATGACCCAATAAAACCTATTAATCGCAAAGTCTCAGGTTTCAGAAACCATTGGAATTTTTCCAACTGCACACTGAAAGAGTTACAGGCATCTAAACTGTATATGCACAGGGTGTCAGCGATGACATGTCAGGTTTTAAAGAGTTAAAGAGGCAGAATTAGTTTCCTATTCTTTACTGATTTTGTTTATTTTTGCTAAAAAGGTACACAAAATAACTACACTTTCATGATGATGTGTATACTGTAGACCACAGGTGTCAAACATGTGGCCAATCCAGCCCGTGGGAAGAATTTGTGAAATGCAAAAATTACGTTGAAAATATTAACAATCAGTGGTGTCAAAATCATTTTAATTCAGGTGCCACATACAAACCCAGTGGGTCAGACCAGTAAAATACTACAATAATAGCCTATGAATAATGAAAATCAATTTTTTTCTCTTTGTTTTAGTGTAAAAAAGTAAAATTCCAGTTGTTTACTTTTACAAACTATCCTTTTTTTAAAAAACTGTGAGTAACCTGAACAAATATGAACAACCTAAAATATCTTAAGAGAAGTCAGTGTAATTTTATCAATATTATACCTGTTACTAAATGTGTTGTGTATTTGTAATTGCTATATAAGTTGCAATGCACACGTGTAAATGATAAACTGAGGCATAATATTGTTAAAATCGCACTTATTTTTCTTCAGACATTTCAGGTTGCTCATGTTATTCAGATTTTTAAGGAAACTTTGTAGATGTAAACATTTTCATAATGTAATTTTACTTTTTTCACTGTTATTATTTTACTAGTCCGGCCCACTACAGATCATATTGGGGTGATGTGACCCCTGAACTAAAATGAGTTTCACATCCATGCTGTAGACTGAATATTTGCGTTACTGCCTTTTCTGTAGATGTACCAAATGGTTCAGAGCTGTTTAAATTGAAAATGCATTGCGGTTGCAATTTTATTATTAGAATAGAATATTTTATGACAATGACAAAGATGTAACAAGACAAAATTAAATAGACAAGATGTAAAATGTAAAAAAGTGTAAAAACACAAATATCATGCTAAAGATGCAAAAAGATGCAAATGACAAAAAAACAATATAAATGAACAAAAATGACACAACAAGATAAAAGCTGTCATGGTGGAGGGATCAAAAAAGTTAAGACATGATCTGGAAAACAGGAAATATCCCTTTAATAGGATATTAAAAGACCTTATAGAGACCGTCTCGTACGTGTTCAACAGGATGTTCATCGTAACAAACACCGCTCAAGGTTTCCAAATCAGGATACGTCTGGCATCTGATATCAACTGAATTGACAGATACAGTAAAAAGTCAGGCTAGAACATTAAACAGGGTTCCTACAGGTTTGTACAAGATACATTTAAGACTTTTTAAGACTAATTAGAATAGAATTTAATGCCCATTTCATGGCCATACTGGCAAAAAATTTGTGACTCCAAGATTTAGGAAAATGTATTTATCTGTATTTACTTCAATACCTTGATTCCCAGCGTTCCAAATTATTTCTCACGGGGGGCTGCAAAGTTAGCGATAATTGGTTCCTAATTTCAATATAAATTGTCGTGTTGGAACGGGTGGAACTGAGTCCACTATCGTTATTTTCTTTGCAGCTTGGACATTTCACAGACACATTAAACACAATACAGCCAACAAGTTTATGGCAATATAACTTAAGACCTACCAGATCAAATGTAATACCTTTTAAAGACTTTTTAAGGTATTAAATGCAGATTTGTAAATTCAAGACTTTTAAGAATTTTTAAGGAACCCTGATTCAATTCAGGTCAGTGTAGGATGTGAAAATCAGGTAATTTTTAGACAGTTTAAGAAAATTATCTGAAAAAAAAAAAAAAGAAAATTGTACAAAAAGATGGAACCAATTGACTTGATTTTGACATTCCAGCAAAATACATTGTTTTGTTCACATTTGCACAAGTCATGATATACCTTCGGACGTAAAACTGGTCTTGAGCTGGAAAGGCTCTCGATAACCCATTAGTTGAATATGACGACGTAGTAGACATCCAGGGCTGAGAAATGGTGCTTGCATTAGCTAATTAACCTCAGCTGTGTCATTCACAGGCCCCTTCACCGGCTGAAAAATAAGTTGCAATCAAGTTAATGCAGGAGTGCCCTATTTGTATCTCACTTCCTGACTATGAAGGCAGCTGGATGTAATGCACAGGGCAGACAGTGAGCGATGCCGCCTGGTTGTACTGAGTGCAAGTATAATGAAAGAGGCTAATGTTAACAGATAGTATAGGAGATGCTGTGTAGTCTACACGTTGTAAAAAAAAAAAAAAGGTGCTCTCATGCTGCTAGCATTAGCATTAGCTGTATAACTTGTGCTCGCAACCCAGTCTATGCTGCTTTTTTGTCACAGCATGCAAATAAATTGCAAATGGACCAATTATTTCTGGCTCGACATCACTTGGCTCATGCAATGCTGCTGCAGCTCCCTCACTGCCCTACACTAATTTAATGTGAAAATACTTTTAGTAACGCTGATTTATAAAAGATCTAATGTGCGTGCTGTATATGCACTCCCTTCCTCTGTGCGATTACAAAGTCTTTTCCAGCAAATCTAATGGGCACAATGGGCTTGGAAGTGAACACCGTCAAGTATTTTTAGGAGCATTGGTCGTTGAAGGAGAATGGAGTCAGGGGTATTCTTAAATCTGCTTGGTTTACTTGTTAAATTGAAAGAAAAAAATAGACTTTGGAAAGCAGACTAAACAGAGTAGTAGAAACCAATGCAATATCAAAATCAATTAAACCATGCATTAAATTCATGCATTTAAGTTCATGCAAAGATAATATTGTTGTATTAAAGAATAATTGTAGATATCTATGCTGTTTAGGGCCCTTTTAAAATATTTTATATCACTTAAAAACAATGTCCCCTCTCCTTCAAATGTGCTATCAACAGTGTTTAAGTTACAGTTACATAAGTTACAAGGCTTCTGCCACACAGATTCACCAGTAAAACCCATGTAGTTTGACAAATGACAGTGGTTGTAGATACTTGTTTTTACATTCAGTTAATGACATAATTTGCTGAAAAAGCTTTTATGAATATGTACATATACTAAAATACTATAAAAGAACTATAAAGGAAAGATGATGATAATTCACTTAGGCAAGGATAAATGTTGAGAAGTAGCAACAAAAATGGCTCTAGGTCAATGTGCAAATGAGCCAAATGGAGTTGAAGGCAGAAGATTATGAAGATGAGAAGAAACACTGCACAAAAGTGGGAGAAAATGTCATTTTACAGTGATATAAAACTTGCAAGAATTCTGATGTGACCATTCAGACTGAAGTTGTGCTGTAAAAAAAGCGAAAAAGAATCAAAAACACCAGCTTAAGTGGGATTTGTGCTGTTCCCACCGTCATGAAAAAAACAGTTCTAAGCCATATATGAGTAAAATAAAAATTGGATTCGGGCCATTTCTGTCTGCAGTCTGAACGTAGCCCAAGTCATCAGAGGACTGAAGCACTTTCTCCTAATTGCTATGCTCCCCCCACTTTCCCTTGAGTTTTAATTCTGAAATGATTTGCCTCTTACAGACAAAGGACCTTTTTGGGTCATTTTTCAATGTTGACTGTGTCAGTCATGAAATATAGCATCCAATTAATTTTATGTTACATTATCAGAGTGGGCTTATGTTAAAGAAATTCCAGTTAGACTGTGTGCTCACGTCGTCGTGGTTTGGCAGGCGTTAATGTCTGATATGTCCCGTCTGAATACTCACCGTGTCACTTGTCTCTGAAATAGCCAACCTGTCTGTGTGATATTGACTTTTAAATGGTGGCGCCCCATCGCTACATGTCAACACAGCAGAATGAAATAGGGGCTGTCCATCACTGACTCAAAACAAATTGAAAGCAGAAACTTTGCCAACATGGCCAACTTATTTGAGGTGTATTAAAATTGCAAAAAGGGGGGGGGGTTGGGATGAATTAGAGCTGAGGTGAGCTGTACATTGAGGCCAGTTCAGGTCAGTGGAATTCTAGTAGGTTCTCAGAAAATGCTTAGGCAATCGATTGCCCTTCAGACCTCAGTGGAATACAGCAAAGAAAAGGGCTCTTAACATCCCAGAGCCTAAAAATGTTACTGATTATCAGCTTGCAGCCTCTTTAGTCTTTTCATCAGAAAACAGGGACTTCAAAAACTTAAATCAATACTTAATTATCTGCCGCATAAACATAAATACAGTTGCATATCAGTGCAGAAGCACTGGACCAAGGAGTGCACTCTGCTTTTGGAAGAACAGGCTTTTCAACATCAGTTTTATTAATCTGTGTGTGTGTGCGTGTGTGTGTGTGTGTGTGTGTTTGTGTGTGTGTGTGTGTGTTTGTGTGTGTGTGTGTGTGTTACCTGTCGTACCGCTGCATGTAAGCAGAACCCTGAAGTGTAACTGATTCTACACATATCATGTCATAGCTGTGGCATTGAGTGGGACTGAGTACAAGGCAGAATGTAGTACCTGACCTTATCATGTACAGCAGTTACATGCATCAGTAGAGAAATGATGTAGTGCTTTTCTTCAAGAATGTATTATATAAATGCTTCAGAAATATATTTCACCCCAGCGTAGTCTTCAGCTTTTTGACCTTCAAAGTCAGTCAAAGTACTTTACCCACCCACAGAAATAGCATTGTTTTATTTGTTTGCCTTTTGTGAATGTTTCACACCTTGAGTTGGTGCTTCATAAGCCTCTTTGGCAGCGTCTACTGCTCCTGGTGTTTTTTGGATATTTCTGCATGAGCTTGGTGCATGTGGATTTTTGGATTGGGGCCCATCATTGTTTGCAGATTTGCTGAAAACATAATCATCCATCTAAGAGTTATCCCACTGGAGAACATTCACATTGAAGCCACCGCTGGCCCAACCCATTTCACCCCTTGGCCCTCCCCCTCCATTTTGCACATTCGCGCGAAGTGGTAGGGGTGTCTACCCTCCGATGAGTCGGAGGGGAAAGGCTAAGGGGGAAGGCTGTTTGGCCCTCGAAACAGAGATTTTTCAGGACCACACTATAAACAGAGGATTATGAGAAATTTCACCTTAATTCTGTTTGATTCACTGGCAAGATGGAAGTAAACACAGCAAAAAAAGTGCAGCAATGTGACGACAGAAACACACAAATGTAAGTTTTTTGTTTTGTAAATAACTTAATTCATTTCAGCATTCATTTAATGCCATTTCAATGTATTATAAACTGCTTGTTTATCCCAAACATAGCAAAAAACGTGCTAGTCGTGGATGTGTGTAGGCTGTTCACATTAGCCTAAAGCCCACACAACAGAGGTGGTTACAGCTGTACCTATAAACTATAAAAAAAAAAATAGATAAAATACAAACACTCAAAAAATACGACTGCAAATTTTATTTTCAGTCACCATTTAGAACCCCTAAAAGGACCCCTTGTTTGGTTTTACCCCTTTTCACTGTTTTTGTGCAGTTTTTTTTCTCCTTTTTCTTTCTGTTGCTCTCCCAATTTGCGACCCCTGTCCCTGAGTTGCTATTTTTTTTTTTTTAATTTTTTGTTTTTTTGTGGTAAATGTAATGATGGGGGCTCCTCCGGGATCTATATGAAGTAAACATTAAAGTAAACCTAATGTTGATTTTTGCCATCTAAGGTTAAACAGCCACTATTTGCATCTGTCTTACATTCTGGCCTAAGACTTTAATTATCATTCAGCAGAACATCAGGTGTGTACAGGTCTTACTGTCAGGATATCTGCATGATTTGAAGCCAATCATGTTGACTTTTATCCTTTAAGAGTAGAAAAGTTCTGCTGTTTTCCAGGCATTCCCAGACTTTCTGACTTTTTCCTGTCATGAAGACCTCTACAGGTCTGTTGGAATCATCTCTGGGTTTCTTGTCGCCTCTTTGACCAAGAGCTCATGTGGTTTATAGTGCAATTTGGCTGTGACAAAAAAAGAAACTCAGAATACTGTTATATTTTTCAGTCCCTCAAGAGTGTAAGGTCTGGTTTGTTAAGCCTTTCCTTGATGAGTTTTAGAATGTTTCTTTGTGTCGTGTCCAGTCAACTCTGTTTGGATGCAAATTCACTGATAGTAGAGGTGGGGAGCGAGACTTTTCTCAGTGCACAATTTTTAGAAGTTCAGACTTGTTTTTTTTGTTGACTCACATTCATGAAAGAGTCCACATGCAGTATATAAATAAATAAGTCATCAAGTGTATTGAGAAGTATTTTTGCAGAGCTTAATTAAAATAAGAAAATTAGAAGAAAGGAAGAATGTTTACAGATTCATTTGTTTTTCATACATAGGTTAAGACACAGTCAACACCACAATGAAACACACTGTTAAAAAACAAAAAAGACAATATATACAAAATATAAAAAAACCAATAAAAAATATAGGAAAAATATAAACACAAAGAAAAATATGACTGCATATTTTCAGTCATCTTTTAGAACCGCTAGAAGGGGCCCCTTTTTTAGCTTTACCCCTTGTCATGTTTTTTTTTTTTTTCCTGTTGCTCTCCCAATTTGCAACCCCTGTCCCTGAGTTGTTTTTTTTTGTTTTTTGTGGGAAACGTAACAATGGGGGCTCGTCTGGGATCTATATGAAGTAAATCTGTCATTATGTTTTGTGTTTAATGGTTGCTTTTGATTTATTGAATAGTTGTGAATCACTGCACGCATCATGGAATTCCCATTTGGAGTCATTTATTGAGAATCCCCCTTTGGAGCCCCACACCTCCCATGTAGAAAAGCAGACCTACAACAAGTTCCCCACCAGTTTGGCCTTACAGTTACTGCAGGAGGTAGAAAAGATTCATTTAAACAGTATGTGTTGGAGAAACACATACTTACTGATGATTCAGAACTCAAATCAGAAAGTGAAGAAGGAGATCCTGTTTGTATTGCTTTCCCAATTTGCTACCCCTGTCCATGAGTAGTGGGTTTTTGTTTTTTGGGGGTAACGTAACAGAAGTTTTTATAAACTGTGACTTATCTTATTTTCAGCCTGGAAACTTGAAGGTTAAGACTTGAGACTGGCTTGTTCTTGCACATCTGTGACTTACCCCCCTCCCGAGCCAGTCAAAATTAACATAAAAGTCATCTGAATCACTTTTATCAACAGTTCTTAGGTTATTTTTGGTAATGTTTCATATCATTTCCTCATTTTCCTTTCTTACTGACCTCACTTCACCCCTTTACTGATTTCCATACATTTGCTCCCAGTTCATCACAGAATTGATTTTAAGATTTTACCTCATCTGGGTCTGGCCTGTATATCTGAATTGCTGATGTCCTTTGAGCCAGGTCATGGCCTTAGATCCTCGGGTGGGGTCTTTCTGGTCATTCCTCGGTTCTGGAATGACCTACCACAGGAAATAAGATGTGCAGAATCTTAAATAAAACTTAAAATACATTTAAATGGGCTTAGTGTTAGGTGATTTATTTTACTGTACTGCAATCACATTGCTCTTGCCGCACAATAGGTGGTATAAGTTACCTTTTTATTGTTTTTTGCTCAGTCATCAAACGATTTTGTGTTCTGTTCCCCTTTATTATTTTAGTAATGTGATGTTATTTTATTTCTTTTATTTAATTTTTGTTCTCCTCTTAAGTGTCAAGTGTTAGCTTTATTGTTTTCCTTTTTTTCTGATTATGTCAAAGTTAATTGTTGCTTCTATTATACTTTGTATTATTTCTCCTTTTGTGTCAGTTTTGTCATTACTTTTATCCAAGCTTTCTGTCTGTCAAAGCAGTTGTAGCTTTGTAAATTGTGTCAAAAGTGTTACACTAAAACTGATGACGACAAAGCACTTTTTAAACACATAGTTGCAAAGTACCTCACAAATATGAAGAAATACATATAAATACACACAAAAGTAATGCATTACAGTAACGGATTACTTTTTTCTGTAACGCAGTAGTGTAAGGCATTACTAATCAATTTTCAGTAATATTTTACTCGGTACACGTTCAATAGCGCTTGCGTTACAACACATTTAATTGCTCAAATTAAGCAAGATCATGAGACCTTAGGAAAGGTCTGCAAAATTTCTATTTCCTGTTGGTGTTCAGCCAATGGGTGAAGACGGCAGACGACAGTCCATTGTCCACATGGACGTATGCTCATTACTAACCATAACCCTGATTTACAGAAGCTAGTTAGCATGATCCCTGTGATCAGCAATGAGAAGGTAAGCTAACATTTCTATGACTAGTTAGAATTCTTTATCAATTGTGGATTTATCCTTTGTCCTTGAAGCCCCGCCCTCTCTTTAAACGTGTAAAATGTTGAAAAAAATGCAATTGTTCCTGCTGGGATTCAAACATCATAGAACGTAGCGTTACTTACTGAGCTATCGATCCACATGTACTTCAGGGCACAAATGTATTATTTCAGTAAGTAATCTGTAATGTATTACAATTTGGAAGTAACTTGTACAAAACTGAGTAGCTCCACACATACCACAGAGGTACAAGAGATTATACAAAGTCCAGCTTGTAAAGGGAGTTTTCAGCAGCTGTTTAACACACACGACTGATTCAACAGATTGGATTAAAAGGAGAAAACTGTTCCAAAGTTTTTGATCCACTACTGCAAAGGCATGGTTATATCTGGACATAAAATATAGAACCTGGAGTGACTAAAACTCCTTCGTCAGATGACTGGAGGGTAATAATGGTCAATTATAGTCAAAGTTAGATGAAAGGTCCTGCGGTTCTTACAGGTCAGCATTTTAGTTCCAAGGCAATGCTGGAGTTTGAAAACTGTCCATCACCTCACAACTTTTCCAAATCAGAGTCTCTGAATTCAACAACACAAGCAGCTTCTGGTGACAGTCAGAACAAAGGCCGGCTTGTCAATCAAATCATAAAACGAAACGCACAAGCTGTAGTCTGATAGCAGTTTGAGGTGGTATATTTTCACACTCAGCAACGCTCCTCCCTAATTGGCCAGTTCATCCCCCATGTTTACCCGCTCAGGCTGCTGATGCCACCGCCTCCTGCTGTTCTACACATTTTCCTTGCTCCGTCCAACTCCACACTCGCTTCCCTTTGATCACAAAAGGTGGTTTGCAGCGATCACTCCCTGCCATTCATCTTCAGTTCAGGCTTGATAAAAGACACATAGGTGCCCAAATAATTACATTTATGTTAGATTTTAGCTTTTTCACAGTAGGCACTTTGACTTTTTGAGGCTCCAAACACAGGTGTAATTGGCATCATTAAAATAGCTGCATCCCCTTGAGATTTATCAGTTTTAAACCCTGTATGTGTGATTCTGGTTAACTGGAATGGCCTCATGGGGCAACAAAACATAAAGAGTAGAAATGTAGCAGTGGAAAAGCATGGTATGTGTGGAACTTTAGCTTGGAAACTGTCACGTTATCAGGTATTTCAGCCAGAATGTGGTAAATGATGGCAGCTTATGCATTAAATGCCTTAAATATGCATTAAAACGGCAATGACTTTCATAACATTTTTTTTTTCAAATCTGTAAAACCCCAGTGCTATCCTAATTAATACTAATCCATTAGTCTTTCCGTTCTTACACACCTGAATCTCTCCATCACAACATATTCTTTTAGCAACTTTCACAATAAAAGTCCTGAGACTTTAATTTGAAACACTTACAGGAAGTGGTGTTTCCACAACCACTTACCTTTAATTAACAGGAGATTTATGGATGCCTTTTTTTTTTCATTTAGATCTACGCCTTTTTACTGTACACCATAGAATGAATGGCAGTCTGAATTGTGTCACCATTTCCACACGTTTGCCTATTCAAAATATAGCTTACGACTTAAAGTAGCTGGTTGCTGTGGGTCAGTGAGGTCATTTGTCTTGCAAGTATGTAACTGTATTGTTGTGTCGTGAAAAATCAAAAATAAAATATTAAAGTAGCAATTTGAGTAATATCTAGTTTTGTGTGGAAACGGCTCAGTGGACTGTGTGTGAAATCTCACATGATACATGTCATCAACACTACAACAACTGTTATAATAATTATGTCATTTTCATGACTTTCAGGTCCGAAGTCTTGTATTTAGTCTGATACATCAGCAGTTTTACACAATACTGTGTCTTTTGTAACTTTTATAATGATATTTTAACATCATTTGCATTATGAGGGAATAATTCAAGTGTTATAAAGAAATTCCGAGTCCCTCAGTGGTGATAGAGTGGTGGCCTTCACATCACATTGAAACAGCATGGGATCATGGGAATACTTTTGATCACTGCTGCCATTGAAAATGTGTCTGTCACTGTATTCTAAGATCAGCTGTAAGTCAAATTAAACCTCATTGCGCAGGCATGGGATGTGGCCCTTTTTCAAAGCTGATCAACTGCATCAAATTTTCTATTTATTGATTTATATTTGTTTCCCTCTGGTGTTTGTAGACTAGTGAACAAACTTTAATTATAGAGATTGAGTTGTTTCCGGTTATTTGACACATTTCAACTTGTACATAGTTTAACTTTTGTCCTGGCTGCACTTCACTGCAGACTTTGATGGAAGGTCATCTAAAAATTTTCTCAGCAACCTTGCAGAATGAAGCTTAATAAAGCCACTGCTCAGAGCCCCTCTTTATTCAGCAGGTGCGCATGTTCGTCTCATCTGTGAAGGACGCAAAGCAGCAAGATGAACTTCAGAATTTGGGACTATTTTTAATGAGAAAATCGACCATACTCTGCATGGAACAAGCAGCAGACAATGCCAGTCAAAGGCAAGATACAGTACCTAAAATATAACATGTAAAGATGACACACAAAAAAAAAAAAAAAATTAATCTTGCAGGAAACATTCTTTGCACAACTGCCTGCCTCGTGTACAACAAGTGCGAGAACATGAGTATTTGTACCATCATGAATTGTGTGCCATTATTCCCTATTTGATAAGTCCTTCAAGGGTCGAGATTTGCATTCAGTCCAACACCCATGTTGAATGCATTAATTTGTGATTGGCAGTTGCATAACCTCTTTCAGGACAAATAACCAGTTTTATATTATATCATTTGGCATCATCAGCTGCTACACACTCATTTACATTCCAGAAAAAGCTGCAAAACGGTAAGATTTTGATAAGTTTTATAAATCAGTAATATTTCAGGGTCCATAATAGACTGAATCCACTACGTATAAGCAGATCAGCTGTGTGAGGAAACTGAGAGCTCTCTAATCACTCTGGTTTCATCCAAGTATTTTTCATCAAAATATCAACACTTATCAACAGAGGGAAAGTATTTTTAACCACATTTCGCTCCTAAAATAGACATTTCCTGCAATTCCCTTCACCGCTGAAATCTGCTAGCTTATTTCTCTCGTCCTGTCGATTAGTCACAGCAGGTGCTCGCTTTACTAACATTAGGGAATAAAGTGCAGACTCTGAAGATCTGCTGAATCAAAGAGCTCCTGGGTTTCTGATCCTCAGGGATCGCTGTCTGATGTCCAACATATGCAGACCTTGAGTGGTTGCCAGTGTATATATGTGTGTGTGTGTGGGTTGGTATGCTGCTAAACGTCCATATACTGCTTCATTACTTCAATTAGCAGCGGATTCAAGCACTGCTGCATATGTTGATGTTTTTGTTTGTCTGAAAAACAGGGTTCCTACAGGTTTCTCCAAGTTAAATTTAAGACTTTTTGAGGCTTTTTTAACACAAGTTAGAACAGAATTTAATGGGCATTTCATGTCCATAGTGGCAAAAATTTGTGAGTCCTAGAATTTAAGAAAATACATTTATTTACTCCAAAGCCTTGATTCCTATTGTTCTGAGTGAAACTTCAAACACAATCCCTTCCACTCGTGTCAACTAGGTCAAGAATGATTTTTTTTCTTCAACCAGGCATTATTATTAAATTTGCACTTTCCCATATTTAGCTGTTAAAGTTCCCAACGTCACCTTTCTCGGGTGACTAACTCGGGCTGCATGTGTGTTGGGCTGAATGTTTTGCAATCATTTCTGCAAAGTTAGGGATAATTGGTTCCTAATTTCAATACATATTGTGTGACTGGAACGGGTGGAACTGAGTGAGTTTCTTTTGCAGCTTGGACATTTAACAGACATATTTAAACACAATACAGCCAACAAGTTTATGGCAACATAACTTAAGACCTACTGTATCAAATTTAATACACTTTAACCCATAAAGACCCAGTGCTGCGTTTGTGTCAGTTCCCAAATTATTTTTTCTCTCTATTTAACCTTTCTTAAGTGATTTGTCATAATATAATCCTCTGTATTTTGCATTTTTTTCAGTGAAAATTAGGTATTTTTCTATATTTAATTTACTGACCATGTACTTTAATCATCATGCTGAGATTACATTAGAGGGTTATTAGAACAAAACATGAGAAAACTGAAGAAAAAGTGACTTTTTTAAGTAAAATCTATCATTAACTTAACATAAACCAAGTGTGTCCATCCACTGTCATTGATCCAACTTGATGGGTTTTACTGGTGAATCAATGTTGTAGAAGATGACGGTGTTTCCACGGTAACTACGGAGCCTCTGAACGTCCAA
>JAPQRQ010000013.1:10862939-10878511 GCA_037367365.1 Apogon talboti | reverse complement strand
GAGTTTTGGCTTTTTTAAATTAAATAATTGCTTATATTGGAAACATCGTGATGCAACAGTTTTTTCAGCTGTATTCTTAAAAATTTTTATGGAATGTCATTTGCAGTGGACCATTGTTTTTTTTTGGGGGGGGGGTTGTATAAAGCTGTGAATTTCTTGTCCTCATATGTGGAGAGGGTCCTAAGAGGTTAAAGTATATCTCATTTTTCAACTGCTCAGTAACTGTCAGAAACTCCATTAAAGGGGAAAAAAATCATACTAATAAAGACAATGTTTTGTTTTCCCTCTGTCAACCCGGACAACTTTGCAAAACTTCAATTTGGGCTTTTTCAGAATAACAATTGATGCGCAGCTGATAGCCACCGTCTGCCACGCATGGATACAGATGCACACATGATAGCCGAGCAATAACACACTCCCCATAATGTTCCTGTTCCCACTAATGTGTAGTAATGATTTCGTAGAGTCATGCAAACACAACATCACCAAGGACCATTGCCCTCAACCCTACAGCCCAACTAAATGCTAAGTACTCTGCATCAGCCCACCCCTCCAAGTTATTGCAGTCACAGAATGAAAAATAATCAAAGTCTGGAAAGCATTCAGGAATTTGCTGGCAGAGAATAAACGAGATATGTATTTTCCCCTGTTTTTTCACCGTCTCTCATTCCCTCGTTCCCCCCGCAGTAAGAGTAAAATTATAAATCATCTCCCCGCAGACAAAATTTCATGCTTGATGGGTGAACAACTCCAGCATCTGGTGGGGTCCTGTGATGAGGTATGTTCCAAGTTTCTCCCTCTCTCAGCTTCCCCTGGGCTGATTCAGGGCATCACCAGCATCCTGCCAAATGTTACACACGTGCAGCTGAAATGATAACACACATTAAAAAAAAGAAAAAAAATAGCAGATTAATATTTAGCAGGGCCCTTCTTTAATACCAAGCCCATCGCGCGGATTTGAAAGTGGTGTATGTGAAATCTCCACGGTGGATTCATGTCACATCACAAGGTGTGTGCACACCTGAAGGAGACGTTCCCACTCAGTGCACATGGGACCCTGGAGTGTGTCCAAACAAACCTTGTATCTTTTAACAACAAGCCTGGAGCCAATGGTCGGGCCCCTGGGCTGCAATCCACAAAAATCAGTGATACTGCAGCAAGTTTGGAAAGGAAGAAATAAACTTTTTTTCTTTCCTGTTGTAAATGTAGAATTGATGCTGGAGGTTTTAGGCAAAACATTACATTAACCCATAAAGACCCAGTGTTATTTTTGTGGCAGTTCCCAAATGATTTTTGCTGTCTATGTAACCTTTTTATAACCCATAAAAACCCAAACATCCACTGTCAACCAAAAGTCTACTAATCTAAACTATTCATCCATTAATTCTATCAATAACTGGTGTAAAATACAGTTTGTCATCTTTTCATGGTCATCAGATATGACCCATTTGGATGTTACCGTGGAAACACCGTCATCGTCTACGACACCTAGAAACGATGCAACAGCCCGATGGGTTATGTCAGTCACTTCATATCCTCCCTGAATCGACACACAACTTTCATGTGACCCTGTCTGTCGAAAAACAAGAAATCGGCCTTGACTACCATCTGTTAATTTAACATGGAGACTAAATTACAGGTAATTCTGTCCTTATTGTTCCCGCTTGCAGCTGTTGTGCCATTAAATTCAACATTTTATCATAATTTTACTGATCAGTCACAGCAGGTGAGCTGTTAGTTGAGTGATTTGTGGTCATTCCCATGTCCAGCGGTGTGATTAGCTGTGATGGTCATGTGATATACATGTCAGGCATGTATGGATGTTTAAAGCATATGTCGGAAACCTCGATAAAATGTGTGGATTATTTTATATCAATCTGTTCTGCAAATGCATTAGTGCGGATGTTGATGAAAACTGCACAGCAAATATATATATATTTTTTTTTCTAGAAAGTGATTTACAGTTTAGGTAGATATATTCTATTATAGATATATTTAGTTGATAGATATATTCTGATATGTATTATATTTAATTCCTCATTATAGTCACATAATTTCACACACTTATTTATGTATTTTTTACTTATATTATAATAAAAGAAATAATAAATAATGAATAAAATAATTACCAAAAAGAATAATATAGAATTATATTGCCTAGTATGTATGTATTTAGTTTCTCATTTTAGTCACATTCTTTCACACATGTATGTGTATTTCTTCAATTATCATATAATTAAATAAATAATTGATAAAATAAATAATATGTAATTATATTTATATTGTCGAGTACAAATTGTATAAATTGCTGTTCTAATTGTGTCTTAATATAATGTTTTAATATATATATATATAAGATCAGATTAGATTTATTCATTTAGGATATATTAAAACAAAAACAATAACAAAAATGAATAGAAAAGAAAACATACTTGAAAAGGAGCAGGATGAAGTTTAACTTGTATATGTGTGTGAGTGTGTGTCTGTGTGTGTGTATATGTGTTTATATATGTGAGTGTATTTTTTTCAATTTTCAATTTTTGTTGTATTGATAATTCCTTTACTACTACTTTTTATTTTACTGTAACACACAATAATTCCACCCTGGAATTAATAAAGTATTCTGATTCTGATGGTTTTTTTTGGTTTTTTTTTTTCTGAAATAGGAACACTCTTAAACAAAATACCATTTATATGTACACACACGACCGTCACTTCACAAAGATCTGTGTGTGCAGGCCTGTTTTGCAAACATATTGCCTTCTTAAATGCCATAAAACTGGACATATAACAGACATTACCTGAGGGCCAAAACATAAATTGAAACGCTGAAGACGACATACACATATAGGGTCCAACAGGATGGATGCTGGGTCAAGAACATCTAGTGGAATAGAAAACATATATATGGATCCACACAGCAAATAGCCCCCATTAAGGGATTTTATGTGCTGTATAATGTGGCACAAGGTTTTTCCTCCACTATACAAATCCATCAAATAGTAATAAAATGTCACATTAAAGATATACATAAATCAATATGAGCAAATGACCTCAGAGCGTTTATATACAAAGAATATAAAGAAAAATCTTAATGATGTCATATAAGATAGATCTATTTTCTTACACTATGGGAATAAATACTGTTGAAATATAGTCCTTATTTAAGAGCGTGGCCCTTTAGGTCGTATGGCGGAGTAAAGCAGTGCAGCACAGCTCCAAGTAGATGCAACACATGACAGGTTATATATGAGCTGCAGCAGGAGATTGCATTTTTAACATTTTATATATAATTTTTTCAACCAGACTTTAACTTTGATGGATCCTCTTCTGAAATCCTGTAGAGTTTGTTTACAATAATAGCTTTTTTTTTGCCAGAGATGCAGAAAAAAAATAAAATTAAAAAAAGGCGCTGCCAGAAATCGCAGTTGTTTGTTTTCCTCGTAATTAAATGTCTGAATATGAGAAGGTATTTGTGACACTGCACAACAAATGAGATCTGAGATAAATCCCCCCCATGTCACCTTCATGGTAACAGCCATTTAGAAACAAACTCTTTGAACAAAACAAAACCATTCGGCATCAAAAAGATGCACTCAACCCACACGGAAATAAAAATGCCACTTGACCCCACCTGTTGGAGCAGTAAATGTAAGCACATCATTTGGATTTGAGATTCTTTAAAGCTATTTAGAGGAGCTTGTTAAAGGACCATCACTCACTAGAGAAACTACTGCAATGCAGGAGGAATAATTTGGCTGTGAATATAATTCCCAGAATGCAAGACCAACATTTTGGATAAATTAGCCTGCCTAAGCCTCACTGCTTTTGTATGTTGGTAATGTAGGAACAGATGGCATATTTTACTGTTTTTACCACCAGAGGAGTGTTGTTGATATCTAAATCTAAATAATTCTTTCAGATGAGGGTTCTTTTTTTCCTAACTGGATATGAAATGTGAACCCAAAACTTGGCACATGTTGAAGTTTATTTGAAAACTTCCCTAATCCCTCGCTGATCCGCCATATTAATAAAAAGACGGGGGAAAAAAAAAAAGCCTCTGTCCTTTGGATTTGCACAGTCACCGTCCCAGATGTCCACAAATGAAGAGAGCAAACACAGACAACAATAAAGTAAACGAGTCCGCCGATGTAGCAGCAACTTTTGGCACAGACATATGCTTGCCTAACAGGGAAAACAGCTTTTCACAGAAGAGGAGGCATATGGCAGGCTCCTGTTTCGACAACAAGATGCTGTGTCACCTTGTGAGCCACCTGTAGCCGGTGACCAGCCGAGAGAGGGGGACTTAAGGTGATACATGCATACGCAGGCCGACATACATATTTGGTTGTGTTTCTATTATCCTGGAGGCCATATGCTTATCTTGTTGACCTTTGCAGTGTCCGACGGCATGTCACACACTCTGTCACCACAGCCAGGCAAGCGTGAAGAGCAACCGGTGGGGGTCAAGAACACAAAAGCCACTGAAAAACATGTTCGCCGCCTCTAAGTCTCTCCCTCTGCCTTTTCTTTCCCCCTCGGGCTCTTCTCTATCACCTCTTTTCATTTCTTTTTTGATGCCGCGCACGTCCCAACAAGCGACAGCGATTTGCATGATGTGATCGGCCTCTGCCTTCCTGCAGCTCTTTAGAAGTGTGTGCGTGCTCGTCGTTCTGTGCAGTTTGTTGTATTTAAGTGTGTTTGCAAGTGTTAATGTGTGCAGGCTGCCTGCCAGTCCGTTTAACCCATAAAGACTCAAACATCCACTGGCGACCAAAACCATCTACTGATCTAAACTGTTTCAAATACATGTAAATAACTGGTGTAAAATACAGTTTGTCATCTTTTCATGGTCATCAGATATGACCCATTTGAATGTTCAGAGGCTCTGTAGTTACCATGGAAACACTGTCATCTTCTACAACATTGACTCACCAGTTGGATCAATGACAGTGGATGGATACACTTGGTTTATGTTCAGTTAATTATATATTTTACTGAAAAAATCCCTTTTTCTTCAGCTTTCTCTGTTTCAGACATAACAACAATCAACTTTAGTCTGAGCTTTTATGAACATCTACATGGTCAGTGAATTAACCTATAAAGAGCCAGGACTACTTTGTGTCAGTTCCCAAATGATTTTTTCTCTATATTTAACCTTTCCTAAGTGATTTATCATAATTTATTATAATATTATCCTCTGTATTTTGCATTTCTTCAGTGAAAATGAGGTATTTTCCTATATTTAATTCACTGATCATGTAGATATTCATTAAAGCTCAGATTAAAGTTGAGGGTTATTATATTAAAAACTGAGAAAACTGAAAAAAAGCCCTTTTCCGTAAATGTATCATTAATTGAACATAAACCCAGTGTCTCCATACACTGTCATCCACTGTCTGAAACTCCATGGGTTTTTCTGGTGAATCAATGTTGTAGAAGATAAGGGTGTTTCCACGGTAACTACGAGGCCTCTGAACATCCAAATGGGTCATATCTGATGACCAGGAAAAGATGACAAACTGTATTTTACACCAATTATTTACATGTATTAGTAGGATTAATGGATCAACAGGTATTAAACAGTTACATCAGTAGATGATTTTGGTCAGTGGTGGATGCTTGGGTCTTTATGGGTTAAATATGGGGAAAAAAACCACAATTTTCACAGAAAAAAAATTTAAATTCAGAGGATGATATTATAATAAATGGTGATAAATCACTTAAGAAAGGTTAAATAGAGAGAAATATTCATGTGGGAACTGCCACAAAAGTAGCACTGGGTCTTTATGGGTTAAGCTGCAAGAGTCAGGTTAAAAAAAAAAAAAAAGGCCTTTGAGTCTGTAGATATCTAACAGAGCAATCAGGAAAATATACTCAAATACGTGACAGGCAGTGTCACTTGGAATTCATCTTTAATTTTGTCTGAGGTTTTGGGTGTTGTTGCAGTGTTGAGTTCAGGTGAGGCATTTGCTTGGGTAGCACACACACACACACACACACATTTGCGCTCCACTCATCAAGTGAGTAGAGAGATCTAATCTGGTTTTCACTGCTGAATGTTCAAGGACATTTTGCTGATATCAAAACTAAAAATGTCAAAAGGGGAAACATCCACAAAAAGTTTGAGTTCGCCCAAGTTACTCCTTAAATTAGCCTGCGATCACGCTACGCCTATACCTCATGCTGCTCTTTCTACTCTCTGTTGTTGTTGCTAAATTATAAAGGAAGCAAGTGAGCTGAAACATTCATTCCAATTTCCTTTTTGGGCATGAAAAATGTAATCACAGGCAACGCTGCATGTTTTCCTCAGTTTCTGTAAATTACGGTCAGGACTGACTGAGCAACGCTAGCAAGCCAATTATTTGTGTGATACATAGAAAATGCAGCATGTTAATAGCGCTACATGCACGCCATTAGCAGAGGATGTGACGGAGATCAGTGTGGAGATAGGTAATGAGAGAGAGCAGTGGACAGAATCAGTCAAGGATTTACCAACAGTAACTGAAATAAAAGGTATTACAATGCAGGATTTGGTGAGGAGAGGAGAAAACAAACCATCTGCTAATTTACTTTGTGAAACCTGAACATTAGCAGTGTGTGTGTGTGTGTGTGTGTGTGTGTGTGATCGATACCGAAACACCGATACTTTCAGTCAGAACGTTTCCTGTTCTCGGATCAATTCTAATGCTAAAAGCTTAATTTCTAAATTCAGTCTTTTGAATAAATCTGTATTTAACCCATAAAAATACAGAACTACTTTTCTGGCAGTTCTCTCTATTTCATCTTTCTTACGTTATTTTCAATGAAAATGAAGTATTTTCCTATATTCAATTCACTGATCATGTAGATGTTCATAAAAGCTCAGATTAAAGTCATAAAATCAAAAACAGAGAAAATGTGACTTTTTCAACTAAATATATCATTAACCCATGAAGACCCAAACAGCTGCCAGCAATGAAAAACATCTATAGATCTAAAATATTTAATATGTTCTGAACCACTAAACCTATAATTACATTGAAATAATAATAGTTTCCCATCTTTTCATGGTCATCATTGATTTAATGCAGTATTTATAAAATTAAATATTATAGAAACACAGGTTTTTCCATCATGCTAAGCCAGTAACATATCTATGCCCAGTTGCTGTGTAGTGACTTTAACCCATAAAGACCCAGTGGTACTTTTGTGAAAGTTCCCAAATGAATTTCTCTAGATTTACCCTTTAAATATTTTTTTTACCATATATTACAATATAATCCTCTGTATTTTGCGTTAAGTGAAAAATCTGGTATTTTCCAATATTTAATTCACTCATCATGTAGATGTTCATAAAAGCTCAGATTAAAGATGAAGGTTATCATATCAAAAACAGAGAACGCTGAAGAAAAAGTGACTTTTCCACAAAAAATCTATCATTAACTGACCATAAAAACAAGCCTCAAAAACCACTGTCATTGATCCAACTCCATGAATCAATGTTGTAGAAGATGACAGTGTTTCCACTTTCACTACGGAGCCTCTAAATGTCCACATGGGTCATATCTGATAACTTTGAAATGATGACAAACTGTATTTTACACCAATTATTTACATGTATTAATATGATTAGTGGATTGACAGGTATTAAACAGTTTCGATCAGGAGACGTATTGATCACCAGTGGCTGTTTGGTTCTTTATGGGTTAATCTCTCACTAGGCCACAGAGGTACTTGATAAAAAGCACTTCTCCACCTCCTTCTGCCTGTCACAGTCATACACTACGTATAACCAGAGATCTTACATTGACAAGATCTAAAAGCTAATAAATCCCTTCATTGCAGCAGAGGTACTTTTCCACTATTATGAAATCAAAGTCATCCTCAAACAGCAGCACAATTTCATCTTTTTTCCCTCCAATCTCTTTGTCTATACTCGTCACTTCTGTCAATCTTACACTGATAACAAGTGAAACTTAATGTTTTGTTCTATGGCAACGTCTGTGCGGAGCTACACTTCTGCCATGTTGAACTGAAAACTGTTGTAAAAAAAAAAAAAGTAAAAAAGTCTTCAATATTTTTTAAACGTCTTGCTGTCAGTTTGTGTGTGGAAAGAGGAAGTCTCTGTAGTTTTATAATACAGAACAGCATCTGAAGCTCTGTTGGCACGGAGCTCGAGTAACATACAGCTCTGGAAAAACCACTGCAATTATCAGTTTCTCTGATTTTACTATTTATAAGTATGTGTTTGAGTAAAATGAACATTTTTGTTTTATTCAGCTCAGCTTTGTTTGATGGCGTGTGACCATCCATCTTCCTCTTGAGCACATGTAGAGATGCTGATTTTAGAAAGAACTGCAGTGGTCTCTTAATTTTTTCCAGAGCTGTATAGACGTTAACCAATAAAGACCCAAAAAAACCGCCAGTGACCAAAAGCATCTACTCATCTCTAATGTTTAATACCTGTTGATCCTATCAATACATGTCAATAATTGGTGTAAAATGCAGTTTGTCATCTTTTCATGGTCATCAGATATGACCCATTTGGATGTTCAGAGGCTCCATAGTTACCATGGAAACACTGTCATCTTCCATAACATTGATTCACCAGTAAAACCCATGGAGTTGGATCAATGACAGTGGTTTTTGAGGCTTGTTTTTATGGTCAGTTAATGATAGATTTTGCTGAAAAAGTAACTTTTTCTTCAGTTTTCTCTGTTCTTTGAATCTACTCTGAGTGCGCATGAACATCTACATGATCAGTTAATTAAATATAGGGAAATATACATTATTTACACTGAATAATGCAAAATACATAGGATAATATCATAAGAAATGGTGACAAATCCCTTAACCCTTTAAACCTTAAGCCTAAAATGGTCCGCCTAGACTTTTTTTCTTATTTTGACTCTAAAAAGGTTAGAAATATGCTGTGAGTGAGTCCATTTGCCCATTTTGCCAGAGCACTTTTTTTTTCTCTAGCTTTTAGTACAGGCGTGAGTGAAATTACCATAATGACCCAATAAAACCTATAAAGCACAACATCTCAGGTTTCAGAAACCATTGGAATTTTTCCAATTGCACAAACACTGAAAGAGTTACAGCCATCCAAACTGAATAGGCACAGGGTGTGTCAGCTATAATGATTTTAAAGAGTTAAGAAAGGTTAAAAAGAGAGGAAAATCCATTTGGGAACTGCCATAAAAGTTGCGCTGGGTCTTTATGGGTTAATTGACTACTAACCATGTACATTTGTGTGTTTAGTTTTTACTCAAATTTACTGATGTTATTCCCTGGTTCTCATGTCAAGGCCTGTTGAAAGATAAAAAAAAATATATTCCTTACTGTAGCTGTGATGCATGTCATCCATTGCATCATCTTTTGAGGTGTGCATTCAGTGTTGCTCTTTGAGTGAATATCCATGCAATAACACAACATGAGTCTTGAATTTGCACCAAAAATGCTTTTATTTATCATCAGTGCAGCCTCCATCATCTTTGACCAGGAAACTGACAGAATACAAATATGAAATATGGTTGTGGAATTTGTACTTTACAAAAACACAGGCAGATTCGCATTAGGATTGGTATCACAGACGGGCTCAGCAAGTTTGACATGATTACCACAGATCTGCAGATATTATCAGTCATATGGAAATAGGGTTTTATGAAGTAAAAAAAAAATAAACATCACAATGTTATATTTGTGTCCTTGGAATTATCTCACATCAAATCAATCAAATATCTCAATATATCAAACTGTTGTTTCATTGTTAGAGTCTCTATTTTTAAAGGCATTGAAGTATTATTTCAGTATTATTTTTCATTATTGTTTTTCATTATTGTCAATAGAAGTATTATTTGACTCTTGTTTATTGAGGCCTTACATCTGACTAATTTAGTTAAACTTGTTAGTGAAGAAGTTCTTAACAACAGGGAACATCTGTTAGTTATGATTCCATCTGTGACCAGAATGTTTGTGACCAGAAAAATAACCTTTGTCCTGACCAAAAGGGTGACTTTTTGAACTTTCAGTTAGGTACACGCCTACACAGAACAAAGGACACACACAGTTTTATAGCACATTCCATTTAAAAGTGCACGTGAATTGGAGGTGGGCCCAGTCACAGATGTTAGGGGAGGTCCAATTAAAATACGGAATCAGATGATGTTGCAGAAGTCCAGCCTACAAGCGGAGTTGTTTTTTGAAAATAAATGTGACAAAGAAACCTGATATCGGGGTTCAGTTCCATCATCACCATGGTTGAACTGGACCCTCTGCAGAGGCTTTGCTTTACATGTTACATCTGAAAATAAATCTTCTGAACTAAGAAAGAAGTCCTCTGATTCTGCTCTCGAAGCTTCCGATTTGAAAAACGCTAACAGCATTATGCATGTGCATGTGATGTGTAACGCTTACATATAAATAAGTATAGTATGTAAAATCCATAATGCATCTCAGCCAAACAGAGAACTAAAATGCCAGTCATTCAAGGATAAGTGCTCGTATTTACAATGATTACTTGAGCCTGGATCCTCTATTATTATTCTCTGAGCTATACATAGGGGCTTATTTTCTTCCATGCTCCAGACTGTATGTTTTCTGCAAAAGAAATGGTATAGGAGGGGAAAAAAAAACAGAGCAACAACAAGTTGAACCTCAAAACACACTTCTTTGTTGGTTTGTCACATTCAGCAGCGTAATGAGCGATTCCAGTCACAGGCAGCCAGCTTCTCGCTGCCAACCAGAGCAGGATGCACTCTGACTGGAAAAAAAGGAGGGATGGAAAAAAGAAGAAGGGAAGGAAAGAGAGAAAAAGGAGGCAGGGGATGAATAAGTGGGACAGTTTAAGAGGGTATGGAGGGAGGGAGTAAAAAAAAAGAAGAGTTTTGGAACAAGAGGGAGGGAGTAGCAAGCCAGTTTTAGAGGAGGAGGAAGAGGGAGGAAGGGAAAGGAAGGGAAGGGAAGGGAAAGGAAGCTCCAGGGGCCTCAAGGGAGGTGTTGTGAGGTCAAGGTTCCAGTCTGTGGTGTGAGGTGGCCGCTAGCACGTGGCTACGGCACGTTGCAGCGCTCCATGAGGCAGAGCTAACACGCTGGAAAAGGAGACTCGGCGGGGAGGACAAATGGGAAGGGGAAGAGGGGAAGGAGTGGATCTACTGTAAAAAGAGTGAGGGGTTCGCAAGCTCACCGTCTTTTCTCCATTTTGATCACATCCACCCACTGTTAGCCCGCTACTATCCATAGCCCTCCCTCAACTCATGGTCGTGGAGTGTTAACCCTTTACAGGGCACACATAGAAATACTTTGAAATTCAAAATTTCAACCTTAGTGTGTTATTGGAGGACATAACAAGAATGTTTTACTTTTGTGAAATTTCTCAAATTTTTTTTATTGCTATATAGAAAATCAAGGTCAGTGAAGTTGCCATATTTGGTTCCTTACCCATAAGTGGCAAAAAAATCCAAGTATATATAAAAATGCAAGAAAAACACATGTAATGTGAAAAGAACAACACTTTTAAAACACATTATAATAATGTAAATGCTGATCCAGACACCTGTCAACATCCACATTATCCCTTTGAACATCATTACTTACATTAGTACCATTACTTCATGGTACCTAACAAAGCAGTTCCACTCACTGTTCTTGCAGAGGTGGACCTTACAGACCCTGTAGACCACAGTGGACCTGAGGTGGTGCAGTTGTTAGCACTGTCACAGCAAAAAGGTCCTGAATTTGATTCCAACACCAGGAATCTTTCTGTGTGGAGTTGGTATGTTCTCCCTGTGTTTGTGTGGGTCCTCTCCAGGTACTCCAGCTTCCTCCCATCATCCAAAGACATGCAGTGATAGGTTAATTGATTAATATAAATTCCCCATGAGAGTGATTTTTTTTTGTCTCTATATGTCCAGGTTGTTACTGAAAATGAGAATCAGTTCTCAACTAACTTACCTGGTTAAATAAATAAAAATGAATTGTTGCCTCACTGTGTTCACTGTAACTGTCAGTCACTATCTTGTAATGTGTATGGAAATTACCAAAAATAGTCACTTACCCGATAATGGGTTAAAGCAAAAACCAGAAAGATTAAAAAAAAAACAAAACAGCGGGACCACGTAGTGTGAGGACATACAACATTAGCAAGTAATTAAGAAGATATCACATACACAGTGTTCACTCTGGTAATTGATTCACTGACTTAATTGACTCCCAATGAATATATAATGACAGCAGCTGTCATATTTTCACTCTAAATGAACGGGTGGAGGGGCTTTATCTGGAAGTCAGTATGGATGGCATTATTAAAATAATATCGTACACTGGAGTATTTTGACAGCAATGTAAAGCTAATCATGTTTCATAAGGCTGTTTTTGCCATGGCTGTTACATTGAGATACAGTGTGGGAATACTGAAGAGCACTGTTCATTTTTGCACACTTCCTGCTCGTGCTCTTTTCCCCTTCCTCAGTTATTATTCTGTTTTGTGTCAGAGCCAAACGCTGCTAACTGGTTGCCACTGTTTGGCACGTCTGAAATGCTTTTTCACTGACTTTTCTATACTGTGTTTGTGCTTCTAATCCTGTCACTCAATGCTGACCATGGATGCTGAGTTCTCAACTGTGGGGTGTTGTTGCATTTATTTTTGCTCAATATAATGTGCCTTTTGAGTGATGCTGTACTAATCATTACACACGCTATGATAAGTGAAATGGAAGCTCGTAGTGATACACCGACACCATGTAAACGGCTCAATTTCCTCAGTCCCCGTAGTCAGTGTGGCAGTGGTACAAGCCTCAGCAACCCTTCAGAGTCGATTTCGAGCCTGCTAACACCCCATCCCCACCCCCACCCAAAAAAAAAAAAAAAAAAATGGACCAAAGGTTGTGTCAAGTGAGATTATTCCCGGCTCAAAAAAGGAAAAGAGAGCAAAAATGTGAATGTCATTTCAGAAGTAGGCTGAGGAAGTCAAAAATAGCTTCAAAGGGCTCAGACTTGAGAACAAAATCCCATGGGTAAGTCTTCTGAGGTAAGGGGAAAAAAATCACATTCAATGAAGGTTTTTAGTCGTCAAACATTCCTTTATGCTTGCACTGCCTTATTTTATTTATACTCCGTGTACAGTAAATAACAGTCATTTGGTAATAGGTGGACTAGGTTTCATGCTGATGCAAAGCTCAGTGTTATAGACTATTAGTTCCACTCCTCAAAATGTAATAGTCATTTTAGTTACATTGGTTTTTAATTATTTAATTATGCTTCTAACATGTTTTGAACTGCAGAATTCCATTCAATTCAGGTTTATTAACAGCAAACAAAAGAGCAAAAAAGCAGCACTTAACCCATAAAGACCCAATCGCTACTGGCGCCCAACATCATACTGATGTAAAATGTTTAATAACTTCTGAAACGCCTGGAAATAACAAAAAAATATGAAGCCATAATATGGATACTGAATGTCCACGACCAAGCAGATGTAAAATAGGTGAAAGTTTATTTTCACAATCTCAAAACGTTTCGTTATGGACATTTACAGTTGTATCTGATAATAAAAATACTAAAAACTTCAATTCTGTTTTTTCTTTTTTTTTTTACTAAAACACACTGCTTTAAGCATTTATAATTTGCAATAATCATAATTAATGGCCAGAAATTAAAAGTTAAGTTCTTTCTGAAAACAAAGGCGCAAAAGAATTGGCAAAAAAGACATTTTTTTACCCTTTTATTACAAAGAAAACATGAAGACACCTAAGCAGCCTGTTATAATGGCAGTCTCCATATCCAGCACACTCTGAAAACAAGTCCACTTTAAATAAAATTATAAGAGCGTCCTGATGTCGTGGTGTTGGCTGATGCAGCTCATTTGGTTAAAACCAGTCTTCATCAATCTGACGTAAGTGTCACACACACACTTTATCACAGACAGCACTCAGCCGGCTGCAAGTCAGGGTAGCAGTGTGTCCATTGTTGAGAGAAGAGCAATGTCCACCAGCTGTCGTTCATCTGAGACAAGCCCAACACCAGAGTAAGAAAAAGGGCAAAGAGGAGCACTGCCATCCCTACACATCCACCCAACCACCTGTTTGACATTCTGCCCTGTGGATAAGGCTTCCAGTGCAGCCGTGCCTGTAATGTTTCCCTGAACAGGGAGAAGAAAAGGCGAGTCATAACTCTCTATCCTGGATTACAGTGCAGCAGTGAACGACATGAGGACAGAAGGAGGCTTTGAACATTTATTGCATGACAATTTGGGTCATTTCAGAAAAGAGTGGATGTAAATATTAGGGTCTTCAGTTACAATTTTGCTGGGATGGTTGTGCAAGCAATTATAAAAAGAGATCATACATTAACATAAGTGGTAATTGAAGAACATTGTCAGAGTCCAAGAAATATGGGAAAAAACAGCAAAGAAAGATTTATGTAAATTTCTATAATCTATATGGAAAGATAAGGTTTATGTATCACATGTACAGTTATACATAGGACAATGCAAAGTGAAATGTGATTTTGTACCGGCAGCCAATAGTAAAGTAGAAAAAATGACATGCAGCACATAAGATGAAAAAAAAAAGTATATGTATAAATATAGATGTATATAAAAAAGTAGCTCTTGTATGTACAAACAATTTACCGTTTTGTAAATGTAGATAAGGTGCATGTACAGTGTTTTTTTTTCTTTTTGTTATAATAGTCAGTGTTGAACAGATGGATTTGGAGTAAAAATTGATAGAAATGTTCATGTCACTTTTAATAATTATCATGATAAATGTCAAATCTATGTGTCTTATAAATTTAAAGCTTGAGAGTTGAAGACATCATACGGTTAATTGTGTTGTAAAATGATCATATAGGGTCAGGACACGATAAATATTACAAAAATCTAATCTAATCTAATCTAACCTAATCAAATCGAGCCAAATATAAACTAATCAAATCTAAACTAATCTAATTAAAATCTAATCTAATAAAATCTAATCTAACCTAATTTTATATAATCTAAACTAATCTAATCTAATCTAACTTAATCTAACTTAATCTAACCTAATCTAATATAATCTAAACTAATCTAATCTAATCTAATTTAATCTAACCTAATCTAATCTAATCTAATCTAATCTAATTTAATCTAACCTAATCTAATATAATCTAAAATAATATAAACTAATCTACTCTAACCTAACCCTAATCTAACCTAATCTAATATAAACTAATCTAACCTAACCTAACCTAACAATATCTAATCTAACCTAATCTGATCTAATGTAAACTAAGATAATCTAATTAATCTAATATAATCTAATGTAAACTATTCTAACCTAATATAATCTAATTTAACCTAATCTAATCTAATTGAATCTAATCTAATCTAATTGAATCTAATCTAATCTAATGTAATCTAGACCCAACCCTGGTTATTATTAAAAATTATTATCATAATGGAAATTTTCAATGTTGAGCAAAACTATAATAAAATGGTACAATCATATTTTCTAATGTAAATGACTACATAAACATTAACCCCAAACAAACACACACACACACACACATATATACTGTATATATATATATATATATATATATATAAACAT
>JAPQRQ010000013.1:10834313-10848480 GCA_037367365.1 Apogon talboti | reverse complement strand
TTCAAAGGGATAATGTGGATGTTGACAGGTGTCTGGATCAGCACTTATGTTGGTCTAATGTTCTAAAAGTGATGTTCCTTTCACCTTACATGTGTTTTTCTTGTTGTTTTTTGTTTTTTTTCACTTATGGGTAAGGAAAACCAAATATGGTAAGTTCATTGACCTTGATTTCCTACCTAACAACAAAAAAAAATTGAGAAATTTCACAGAAATAATACAGTCTTGTTAAGTCCTCCAATAACACACTAAGGTTGAAATTTTGATTTACATGTATTATTATTTATATTTAGGACTTCTTCTATTTTTTTTTCCACTTACAGGTAAGGAACCAAATATGGTAACTTAATTGACCAAAATTTTCTATAAAAAAAAATTAATAAATAAAAATTGACATATTTCACAATAAAGTCTTATGTCCTCCAATAACACACTAAGGTAAAAAAAATGTATTTCACAGTATTTCTATGAATGCCCTATAAAGGGTTAATGTTTGCATTATCTATCTTTGTCTTTCTTATTTTATCCCATTTCCTCTATCCTTTTTGTAACCCTAAGCAAGTTGTTTTTCTACCTAAACCAAACCACATCTTTAAAACTCCACACAGAAAAAAATACACTTTAGGGGTGTCCTTTGGGCTGAATACTGATACCTGGCCTCAGTGTCAGTTTATGACACTTAAGTGCAGTCAAGGCATGTTTAGTGACATAGTTTTACATAATGTCATTTCAGAATTAAATGACATTATGTAACATATTCAAATAAGGTAATACTTTAACATCAGAGTCTAAGAAATGAAGCATGCTTTTCTAGTGTTATTTCTATTTCCATGTAAAGCGGAAATGACACAGCAATAAGTTAATAAATCAGTAAAATATATAGAAATAGTAGCCATTTTTTTTTATTTTGCCATAATGCAGCAAAAAGCATTTATTCACATTATTGCCAGCGTTGTAAACAAAAAAAAAGAAAAAAGAAGTCCAGTAGCTACTTTACATACATTTCATTTTTTCCTCTACACTTGTTTGGCTGAGGTTACGAAAGGCCCACAAGGAAAGTGTATGGTTGGAGACTTTCCTAATTTTTATTTTATTTATGTGCAAACCAGCTCGACACAAAAATAGCAGAGGTCAAAAGGTCAAGCCACAGTGAATGTGAGACTCATCAGAATGGACTTAATTAACATATTTTATAAGGACATAGAATATGTACTGTACATGTATGGATGCACAGAACAAGGGCTCCTTTTCTATTTCTTTTTAAGCCTCAAAGACCTATTTTTATGGTGGAATTCTCTACATTTAAATTTTGTCTAAATTATTATAACATCATCCTCTGCATTTTGCATTTTTCAGTGAAGAAATCAAATAATTCTATTTTAAAATAATGTTTAATTTATTGACCACATAGATGTTCAGAATAAATTCAAAGGTTATTATATCAAAACTAAAAAAAAAAACTGAACAAAATGACTTTTTCAGCAAATACATAGAACATTAAAACAAGTGTGTATAATCACTCGCATGTGTAAAATTACAAGGGTTGTATTTGTGAATCAGTGTCACAGAAAATAATGGTTGACAATGGAGCCTCAGAACGTCCAAATGGGTCATATCTGAGAGCACTGAAAAGCTGAGGAAATTACATTTACCTGAATTATTTACATGTATTTATATGATGAGTAGATTAAAAGTTATTAAACATTTTAGATCTGCATATCCTGTCAGTCTTTTAGGGTGAACACATTAAATTTAACACACTGAGATACATTATTACAACCTGATAGGGTCAGTGACTTTCTGGGCATACTAGAATTCATAAATTGTTCCATTCTGTCTTTTCTCTATAAATTATCAAAAACCTGCAAACGGAAACTTGAATGACAAGAACCCAGGAAGGTTCTTATCCAGAGACTAGAGATTTTTTTTTTTTTCTGTAAGAGTGTTTTGACAGGGCTACCTTTTCACTTTAATCACGTGGAAGCCGGTGTTAGATTGGATCCATTATCTTGTAACCCTTTAAACCCTCTTATTTTGACTAACTAAAAGGTTAGGAAAATATTCTGTGACTGAGTCCATTTGCCCATTTTTCCAGAGCACTTTTTTTGTCCAGATCTTTCAAAATCTAGCAATAATTTACAGTTTAATGCATATTATAATAGCGATAAAACGGCTTCTTCTCCAGCTTCTAGTACAGACATGAGTGAAATTACTGTAATGACAAAATAGAACCTATAAAGCGTAACGTCTCAAGTTTCAGAAACCATTTCCAGTTGCACAAACAGTGAAAGAGTTACAGCCATCCAAAGTGCATATGCACAGGGTGTGTCAGCGATGACACGTCAGGTTTTAAAGAGTTAAGGTGCTGATGTGAGTTGAGTCTTTCTTTTAGAGGTGCAAAGATGCTGTACAGTGGACTAAAAGATGTATCATGGACCTGCCTGAACTTGTGTTGATTCTAAGAAGTTGAACAAAGCTCCACCAAACTACGAGCATACAAAAAAATACATGACTTGGATGCTTTTTTTCCCCAAAACAGTTGTGATATTTGCTTTGATATTACTTTAAACACACAGTGATTTCAGCGAGAACACTCTAATAAGAAATAATTGATCCCACCTAAGTAGTACAAACACTTGCAATCAGTCAAACAAACTTTGCCCCTGCTCTTAACCATCCACTCTGAGCCACTGAGTCAATTTTCCATCACTACACTGTCTTACCACAAAGAGCAGTGCCAATCGATTCAGTCCCGGCCTTTCTCCCTGCAGTGATTCAATATGTTTTCTGTAATAATATCAGGTAAGCTTGCATCCTAAATGGGATAATATTGTTTCAACCGTTAGGCAATTATCAATTATTCACCAGCAGATATTGCTTATGCATGTCTGTAGAGCTGAGCCTTGCTGCATTACTCAGCCTTTAGAAGTTAAAATGAAAATATATGCAGATAACAATATTAGCAATGACACAATCTGGATTTTTTTCGCTTCTGATTCAATCCGATTTTTTTTTATGATTAGTTTTGCCGATACCGATACTGTTTAGGATTAAATTTTGATTTTATAACAAACATTTATTAATGGTATATGGTTAACATCAAAACAGCTCTTCCCGGCATTAAAATTAAATGTAAGAAAAGTATTACCCAAAGGTTTTTAATTATGTTTCATACCATAACCAACAGCAAGTCAGGTCAAATAAAGCACCAATTCAGTATTTGTGGTATGTTATACCTCTTATAAAAAAGTATAGAAAAAAAAAAAAACAACTTTTAAAATAAGATTTTAAATATAAAAAAAATCAAGCAATCGGGTAACTTAGATTTTACATATGAAAAATCAGGTAAGAAAACTTGTATTTTATGGCTTTACATTCAGTGTACATTCAGCTTTCATTCAGCAGTCAACCTACATTCAGCTTTGTTGCAGCCTTATATTTGTCATACTTGGTCGTGTGATACTTTTGTGACGAATCAAATTTGTTGTATTACAGTGAGCCCTGATGCTCCCTCCTCACGTAAGTTGCTGCTTGACTTTCGTTACTTTCCAGAGAAAAGTATTTCCACACAGTGGACATGTTGCATGATTTTTTGTTTTTATTTATGGAAGCCGTTAAGGGGAACCACACTGAAAACTCATGTGAAAACTGGATCGGCCCAATCACATGACTAAATCCAATCCGATCTTCTAAAAAATGCCAGATCAGCAGCCGATACCGATCTTTAGATCGGATCATGACATCCCTACTTAATATACTCTTTGCATCTTGTAAAATATATGTTTTTGTTTTGGTTTTTTTTAAATTAGAGCCTGGAAACAATTGGGATTACTCCGCATTTAGATGCCTACTCAAACACAGTCTTGCAGACTGCAGACTGTTCAAATTAAAGTATCGGCGTGTTGAACTCGAGCTGAATGAAATGGTTAAGGGTTAAGTTTATGAGGAATAAGCCATCGGAACAATTCAATGCAAATGTGTTTTAGATCTGAGAATGGGAGCTGTCACAGTCAGTCACTGTCATAATTTGGTGTAAATTACTGTCATATTTTATTTTCTCTCACCCAGATGTATCTGTGTGTATACACAATGCTTGCCTGAGTTTTACCTGTAAGTGCATGATGAAAATGAGGAATCACATCTTTTAGTGCCTCTGGAGAATGGATTTCCTCTCATCACATATGTTATCTTACTGTATATTTATTTCCATCAGGATGTATTCATTACTTTTATGAACGTTGAACTTCTTTTGCTCAGCAATAGTTTGCAATTCAGCTCCTACCAAGGACAGACTTTTAATTAGATGTGAGTCCTTCACCGCCACCATCAGCAAAGATGACAAACACTGGCTTCTTTTATATTCCCCCCCTTTTCATCCTTATCAGAAATCTCCCCTCAATCATTCTATCCACAGAGCCCCATCCACTTTCCCCTCCAACATCGCCTCTTCAGTCAAGCATGATCTTTCCTTTATGGCAGAGAGAGCACGAGAGCAGTGGAGAGGGGCGGAGGGATGGAAAGAGAGATAGAAAAAAAAAAGAGATCCAAGAGGCCCAAGCCGCCTTTCATTTCCACTGCTTGGCTATGCAGCTTTGCCCCGCTTCCACGGTTCTGGCAAACTCCGCTCCTTCCCCTTGAGAGGCCCATCTAGTCCACAATCTAAGGCCTTGTAATGCAGTCCCTGGCCCACAATGATATATCGCACTACATGTGGGATGGTATTGTCTGCCTCGCTGATAAGCCAGAGGAGTCGGAGAGGGTATACAGGAGTGAGTGTATGTGAGCGTGCACCTGCCTGTGTGTGTTTAGGCTTGTGTACTTACATTAACATCCCTATGTGTCTATTATACGTGTGCCGGTGAGCATGCAGGTGCCTGTGGGATCTCTCTCCCTGTTCCAACGCCCTCTTACCGATACCAAAAACCCAACCCAACAGTGATACAGACTTGACTCTGCATCATTAAATGAACCCATAAAAACCCAAACATCCACCAAAACCATCTACTGATCTAAACTGTTTAATACCTGTTGATCCGTTAAGGCTATCAATACATGTAAATAATTGGTGTAATTGTATGTAATACAGGTTGTCATCTTTTCATGGTCATCAGATATGACCCATTTGGATGTTCAGAGGCTAGTTACCGTGGAAACACTGTCATCTTCTACAACATTGATTCACCAGTAAAACCCATGGAGTTGGACCAATGACAGTGGATGGACTAATGATAGATTTGCTGAAAATGTTACTTTTTCTTCCGTTTTCTTTGTTTCTGATATAAAAACCCTCAACTTTACTCTGAGCTTTTATGGACATCTATATGATTAGTAAATTAAATAAAGGAAAATACCTGATTTTCACTGAAAAAACACAAAGTACAGAAGATAATATTACAATAAATGGTGATAAATCACTTAAGGAAGGTTAAATATAGAGAAAAAATAATAATTTGGGAACTGCCATAAAAGTAGCATTGGGTCCTTACGGGTTAAACTCAGATACTTCCTTTTAGATCATGGGTGTCAAACATACGGCCCATGGGCCAAATTCGGCCCGCCGAAGGTAACCTATCCGGCTTGTGGGATGAATTTGTGAAATGCAAAAATTACACTGACAATATAAACAGTCATTTTAGTTCAAAAGTAATACTACATGAAAATGTTTACATTTACAAACTGTCATTTAAAAAAAAAAAGTGAATATCCTGAACAAATATGATCAAATGTTTTCAGAAAACTCAGTGCAATTTTAATGAAATTCTGCCTGTTAATAAATGTTTTGTGTATTTGTAGGTCCACTGTGGTCATGTGTAAATGAGAAGCTGAGCCATAAAATTGATAAAATTGCACATATTTTGCTTAATCAATTTCAGTTTCTTCATGGTTCATATTATTCACATTTTTTAAAGAATAGTTTTTAGATGTAAACATTTTCATAAGGTAATTTAACTTTATTTTCATTCTAAAATACAGAAAAGTCTGGAGTTGATAGTATTTATATATTATTATGTTATTATTTTACTGGCCCACTTGAGATCATGTTGGGCTGAATGTGAGGCCCCTGAAGTAAAATGACTTTGACACCCCTGCTTTAGACAATCATGATTCACAAAGAATTTAGTCACTATCTCCTTAAGGTGACTGTGCAGGCAAATGGGTGCTGACCGGCTGCGTTTTGTTGTTGCATATGTGAATCCAAAAAGACAAAGAAAACAAGCAGAAACAAAAAGATCTGGTGTATTTTTTCTTTGTTCCCTTTATGCTCCTGTTTTGTGGTGTATTTTCGTCTCCTTTAACATTATGTACCTTGCCATCTGTCTCTTAACAGATGCATCCTGTGTGGCCTTGTACTGATTGATCTCCATGGAAATTCAGTATATGCCGCAGATCAGCTCAAACCATGACCTTAATGATGCATCTTTTAAGAACAATAATGCAGATATTCACAAAACCACTCATGACCTGAATACTGTTTTTGGTTTTTTTGTTTTTTTTTCATACAGCCATTTTAACTCAAAATAGCAGAAAACTGTCATTGCTTTTGACTCGCTCTATAAAAATACTATCCAGGTTAAATAAAATCGCTCCCTTAGTGTCACTTAAACTGCTCATTTTACTTGATGACATTTAGTCATATCAGTGTTGAGTTGCACAGCAGGAATGTAAAGTATTGCATGAAGTGAATCTGTGTTAAAATCACTGTATTAAGAATTTTTAGGAAGTCTTTTGCAAGCATCTCTCAGCTATGATAAATTATGCATCCGGGAAATTATTCGCCTAATTTATTTCAGCTCATGTATCAAACTGACTTGTCAGAATATTTCCCGTTGTGTGACAAGGTTAATATAAAGTTTTTTTTCTTTATTTGTTATTTAGTTATTTATTTTTGTGCCAAAAACATCATGATTTGAGCCTCCTTCATGCACTTATACAACACGCTCTAGGATGATATGTGTGTGTGCATGGCTGATGACTATATGTATCTGTAGTATTTGTTCATACGCTCGCTTTCAGTATTGTTTGGTGTTACTTCGCCCGTGTACGTACATCTGTGTGGTGATTTGGATGCCGCTGTGTGTACGTGTGCGATGCTTTTACGACAGCTTCCTTCCTGTCTCCTCTGGGTGCCTGCGAGTCTGGTTGGTCTGAAGGAAACCTGACAGCCTAAATCACGCTGAAGAGCCAGAAACAGATGTTAATTAGCTTTAATTTGCCTTTTGTTGTTCTGCTGCCAAGACAGCACCAAAGACACTTCTGTTTTTTACTACTCTCAGTATAATATTCTGCTGTATTCCAGAGCTCTTTGTCTGTGCTTTTAGAAATTTTTACCAACATGTTTTTTTTGTGACAAGAAGCTAATCAGGGTGAATTATTAGGCATCAAACACCTGTTCTGAACCTTCAGTTTACAGGAAACAGGACCCAAACCTAAACATATACTCAGGAAACTGATCTGCATAGTAAGCATTGTGGTGCTAGTTTTGGTTTTGTTGCTAGTTTTTTTTTTTTTTTCAGCATACTTTATTTATCCCAGAGGAAACTGTTGTGTGTTACAGTTATTCCGTGCAAGTATAAGTGCAAGAAAAAGTAGCATGGAAGGAATTATCAATATTACAAATATCTATCTATCTATCTATCTATTAAACACATTTAGGACAGCAAAAGACAAATATGATCAATATGATAAATAAATGAAATAGACATGAATAAATGTGCAACTTATTTATATGTATGCTGTTTACTAGTGATGCACTTGAACCCTCAGAGACTTGACCTGTACTAGTTTATGAAGCTTTACAGTGTCGGTCACAATCAGGTGTCAAACATCATCTGATTCAAGAGTACATTAATCTTATCCAGTTTATTTATAGCTTTTCTTTTATTTTCTTTTTTTTAGAAAATCAAATGTAGATGTTCTAGACTTTCAAATGAATGACGGTCTGCATCTAACCTTTCCAAAGCCAAAATAGAGCCATTCATTCACTCAAAGTAGGAATTTGCACAATCTTAGTCTAAACTTCTGCATGTTCAAATAGCAGATGTGTAATATAACTGAAAAGCAGAGGAACTGTAGTTTAGTTTGCACTGTACTTTTTTAACGCTTTTGTGTGGATTTGAGCGGGAGTTAGTAAAAAATGTTCAATAATTTTCCACTAAGTGTCAGTCTTAGAGGGTTTAAAAGATGATCTCTATTCTATTCTATTCTATTCTATTGTAGTGTATTATATTGTATTGTATTGTGTTCTATTCTATTCTGAGGACATAGAAGTAGTAGTACTTTTTGTTCCCAAGGACGCACAACATGTTTGTTGCTAAACATCCTCCCTTGCCTGTGCCATTACCAACGGTCACGTATGCATATGAGTCATTTCCACATCGATATAAACAGGATGGAACAAACACGAGAGCCTTTACGCACCACATTTAGGTACATATGCAATTACACGACTAAGTGGGCTTACATCTAAGCTATGTCTGTGATATTTAAGGCATTCCTGTACTAATTTGTTGGAAGGTTACCGCGGTGACCTTGCTGCTAATTCAATCTCAGATGACTATCATATTTCAATCAATGTGTATCGGCAGGCGGAGGATAATGAGTACTGGTAACTGGATTAGTGTTGATACACTGATGTGGGAGATTGGACATGTGGCAGGCTGCTAAATGCATCCATATTGTTTATGAGAGTGGAATATGCAGCAGCATGATCTATGGCGCTTCCTTTGAGGATATCAGAAAGGGGAGTCTTCCACATACATCACACCGGAGTTATTTATTGTTACGCTGATGATATGAAGCACAGTTGTCTCTTTCATTGTTTAATATCACACAGTGAGTAGATGATTTTAATTTGGTTTCTCTAATATGTCTACCCTTCATTACTTCCTGTATATTTCAATTGGTAGCAAAGTAATCTCACAACAAGGTCCATTAAAAACCTGTTCTGTCTCTGCTCAAGACGAAGTAGGTAAATAGAATAGAATAGAATAGAATAGAATAGAATAGGCTTTACTGTCATTACACCAGTTGTGCAATGAAATTGCAGCTTTTTCTCTGCCAGTGGCAGTGCACTTACACTAAATAACAACACAAAAAAGATACAGACAGATATCAGCAAATATAACATATAAAGTAGTGTGCAGTCAAAATATGTGCAAATTAGAAGATATACTGTATGGAAGGGTTAATTTAGAATATAAAAGTAGTATAAAATGTGAAAATGTAACAGGTAAGCAAAGTAAACATACATGAAACAGTGTCAACAACGCAAATATAAAAAGGTATTAATGGTGTAAAGAGTGCAAATGTAACAGGGTATTAACAGTGTAAACAGTGCAACTGTAAAAAGGTATTAATGGTGTAAACAGTGAAAAAGTAACGAGGTCTTAATGGTGTAAACACTGCAAATGTAACAATATTAAAGGTGTAAACAGTGTATATGTAAGGTAAGCAATGTAAACTTACATGGGCCTGATATGAGGCACATGTTCCATATGTAGTTATTTCACAGTACAGTGAGGTATCATAATAAATATAACTAATATGAAGTAATGACACCATGAAGCACATATTAAATGGTGCATAATATACCGCTATAATGATCGAAATTCTACTTAGCAAATGAAAAAAAAAACAAAAAAAACACCCACTTATCTTGCCTTAAATAAACTCTCATTTTTTCATCTGTTGTTGTTCTTCATTTACTGTTGTTTTGTAAATAAAAAATAATGAACCCCAACACAGGCAAAGGACATGAAAATAAATAAATTAAAATGACTGCATGTCTCAAAAGACGCTGCGAGGCAGGAATTAACGAGATCTACATCTGATGTGGTCAGAAACAAAATGCCGGTAAAGCATAAATGAGATGGAGTGAGAGGCAGAATGAGAGGTAAGAAAAAGAAGGAGGGTGAGAGCACAGAGGAAAAAAAATATTTTTTTTTTTACGGGAACAAACAAAAGTAAATGCGGAGCTTCTCGTGTAATAACTTCTTCTTCTTTTTTTTTTCCAGAGACGTCACAGTAATTAACTGCCATCAACATCAAAGCTGAAGAAGGGAATGAGAAGAAAAAAAAATGCCTGTCACGTCAAGCTAACTGTATAATTTAGCCACACCAAACCGTTGCTGAGGAGTTCAGAGAGTTGAAAATCTTTGAACATATCAGTAGATCCTAATCACTAACAGCACACTCTGTTTTGGCTCTGTTCTTTATACCAGAGGAATGTGTTTGTTTCTTTATACCCCGTCATTTAAAATGAAATGCAGCGTAAATGCAAAGCAGGTGTATCCACCAATATGAGGAGTCTGATGAACGGTATTTGGGGAAAAAAAAAATGTAGGTGGATGTCACTGCATATGCAAAGTGCAAAGAGCATGTTTTTTTTTTTGCATGAGTTATAATTCGACATGGGGCATACATCTGTGCAATGCATTGCTTTGGAAGTCAAATACAGTGAAGAAATCATGAACTACTTTTAACCACTTAATTATTCCTGCAAGTCACACATCAGTGACAATCCATCCCATTCCCTTGCGTGGAAGTACGGGATAGGGAGAGTGGGTCTCACAGATACAGCCATGCTAATAACGATGTGGTTAAGTGCTATGGAAAAGCAGGGCTTAGAGTGCTTTGTACACTTAGAAGGCCTCTCTCCATGCCTAGCTGCTCTTTGAAGGCTTATGGGCTAAAGCGGCAGTGAGGGGCTGGTGATGCCAAGGCAATCATTTCTCCGAGTTGTACTCCTGCAGGGAACATGGCCACTATCAAGGAAGGGAAGGAGGGCAGGAACGACAGGAGGTCACTGACTCTCACATTGCTTCACAGCACACGCATACTGACTGCTGAATATACCGCAGAAAGGGATTTCAGGCACACAAACACTTGTCTGGAGGGGCTGAAACTAAAATAATAGCAGCGTTTTTCATTCTTGCTTCTGTGTAATCATTAGTCTGACTCACAGGACGTACTCTGTTAGAATATACCTGGCTTTTTCAGTTGCATAGCGACAGGATTGGCGTTTTCCTGCCTTCTGCTATCTGCATGTTACTGTTTTAAAAGTCTCCCTGTGCCACGTGAAAGAACAACAATCTCTAAGCCGCGACTACATGATAGAAATAGACGTGTCTGTTTATGTGGCTTTTTTCTTTTGTGGGGATGTAGTCATCTTAATACCGTGACACACTTCCTCATGCAAACATGTTCCACCAAATCAACTTCTCTCCCAGACAACTTCTACCCCCAAATGGCAGAACAACCAAAGACACTAAAGACAAAAGTGCAATAGTCTTCTGTTCTCCTCTGTACGTACAATAACAATTCAGTATTTATTCAAATACAAATGCACTTTTTTATAGACTTTCATAGATATACACACGGCTAATATTGCTAACATACATACTGTAGATATCTGGGTTCCAGTGGGGTTTTAAAAAGTCTTAAAAGTCTTGAATTTACAAATATGCATTTAATACCTTAAAAAAGTCTTTAAAAGGTATAAAATTTGATTTGGTAGGTCTTAAGTTATGTTGCCATAAACTTTTTGGCTGTATTGTGTTTAAATGTGTCTGTTAAATGTCCAAGCTGCAAAGAAAGGACTGTTAGTCAACTCAGTTCCAACCCGACAATTTATATTGAAATTAGGAACCAAGTATCGCTAACACTGTAGCCCCCCCTTGAGAAAGGATTCAAAATAAGATTCATTTCTGTGTACAGTATGATTTTTCAGCATTTTTAAATTCTATATTATATATAGAATATTATATAAATCATGTATTTTCCTATATTTAATTTACAGATCATGAAAACTCAGAGTAAATTCAAAATTATATCAAAACATGGAAAAATGAAGAAAAAGTGTCTTTTTCACCAAAAATATTGCTAACTGAATGTAAAAACAAGTGTTTCCACCCACCATCATTGATCCAACTCCATGGGTTTCACCGGTGAATTAATGTTGTAGAAGATGACGGTGTTTCCACGGTAACTATGGAGCCTCTGAACATCCAAATGGGTCATATATGATGACCATGAAAAGATGACAAATTGCATTTTACACCAATTATTTACATGGATTGACAGGATTAATGGATTGACAGGTATTAAACTGTTTATATCTGTAGATGGTTTGTGTCAACGGTGGCAGTTTGGGTCTCTACATTTTGTACTTGCTCTATTCTTATTTTCAGATGTATTGAGTTTTTTTTTTATTCATATAGTTTGCACTGACTAGAGTAGCACTCCTAATTTTATAGTACACACAATGGCAATAAACAATATTCTATTCTAAAAGCTTCCAATCTTGCTGCTTCACTGGCTAAACAGTGTCCTTTTAGCTTAAGCTTTAGTCTCATGCATTATCTCCATACATTCAGCAGAGTGGAGTTCTTAGCCTCAGTGGGAGAGAATGATGACATGTTTGAGTTTGGTTCCTTTTACCGGCAGTTTTGATCAAAATTATATGTTTGTTACATGGTAGTGTTACTTTTCTCACAAAACAATCATTTCCTTAATGTTACCAGATGACGTCAATTTGTCAAAGGTCACCATGGAACCAACAGTTTTCACAAAGTAGCTGTTTATTCAATGAACCAAGCTGCTTCTCCCAAAGGACTCCACTCAAACAGATCAGCCTCTGGTCTCCCTTCGAAGACCTTACGGCCATGAGATGTTTACACAAAGATTGTGATCTGGTCTTTCGTAGAATATCACTAGAATGGTAGAGGATAGTGCCAGATATGAAATGAAATGTGCTGATTAAATGGACTGTTTTTGTATTTACAGAATATGTATATTTGCTGCAATATCATTTGCTCGTGAAATCTGCTGAGTATGTTTTCATGAAGGTAAATATATCATCACTGTGAGGTGGAAACCTCTTATGTCCAAAATGGTTGTTTTTCAACTTTTCATTGGTTAAATGTTTGTATATCCATCAGGCCAATGTGAAGACTGACCAATAGAATTGTTTTATGACAAAAAAAGCAAAAGACCAAAAATGGACTTATGAGGTTTCCACCCAACAGCAACGTTATGCAACACAGGCATAAAGTAGGCCTACAAACCCTAAATTAAAATTTAAAAAAAGTATTCTGTTTAAAGTTATAATAAGGTTTTAATAACACATATACTTCCCCCTGCCCTGATTTGGCTGCATTTCTTTTCCCACTGAAGAAATGATCCAGTTTAACTTCCCTTTATTAGGACATCTGTGACTCAAGTCATATTAATAAATAATATTCCTAAAGGCTGGCAATGCAACAATACTCAAAATAAAGAAATAGGGAAATGAAGCTTAGGTTGCACTGTGGTGTTAACAGCAATAGTAGAGTAATGCTCTTAACTCTTTAAAACCTGACGTGTCATCACTGACACACCCTGTGCATATACAGTTTGGATGACTGTAACTCTTTCACTGTTTGCACAACTGGAAAAACCCCAATGGTTTCTGAAACCAGAAACATTGCGCTTAATAGGTTTTATTGGGTCATTACGGTAATTTCACTCATGCCTGTACTAGAAGCTGGAGAAGAAGCCATTTTAGCAAAATTATAACATGCAGTAAATTGTAAATGACAATGATGAATGATGAAAAGTTCTAGGTGCTCTAGAAAAATGGGCAAAAGGAGTCACTCACAACATATTTTCTAACCTTTTTATAATCAAAATTTTAAAAAAGTCCAGGCAGACCATTTTAGGCTCAGGGTTTAAGGGTAAATTTGCTATTGCTTTAACATACTGCTTAATGTTGAAAACAAAAGTGTATTAGGTATGTTCAGACTGCAGGCAAATGTGGCCCAAATCAGATTTTTTTGCCCATATCTGACCTGTATCTGATCTGTTAAAGACAGTTTGAACAGCATGAATTCGATATTTTCAAATCCGACCCAGGCCACTTTCATATGTGGTCCGAAATCCGATACGTGTCTGATATTTTCCAATGCGACTTGAACAGCCAGGTCGCATTTATCCAACCTCTACGTCATTGAAATGCGACAAACATCACAATTCTGCTTACCTCCATATTTACCCCGCCCCCCCGAAGGGGGAGGGCAAGGGTATTGTTTTCAGTTCGGTTTGTTTGTTTGTCTGTCTGTTTGTTTGTTTGTCTGTTTGTTTGTTAGCAACTTTACACAAAAACTACTGGACCGATTTGCATGAAATTTTCAGG
>JAPQRQ010000013.1:10750731-10763487 GCA_037367365.1 Apogon talboti | reverse complement strand
GATATTCAAAATAAACTGAAACTACATAACTAATGTGTATTTATCAGGTATTTCTCATCTTACAAGATTATTTCCCTTTGAGCTAAAAAATTTGGCAATGAAAGAAACATTTTCCATACTTTATTAAGACTTTCACACAAAATGTGAGACTTTTCCAGGTCTGGAAAACAGTGTTTTAAAATTCCATACTTTTTAAGACTTCCAAGACCTGCACAAGCACCGTGCTCACAGCAAGAAGGTCCTTAGTTCAATTCTACACTAGAAACATTTCTTTGTGGAGTTTGTGTGGGTTCTCCGGCTTCCTCCCACGATCCAAAGACATGCACTAACAGGTTAATTGGTTAATCTAAATTGCCCATAGAGTGATTAGTTGTTTGTCTCTATATGTCTAGGTTGTTATTAAAAATGAGAATCAGTTCTCAACTAACTTACCAGGTTAAATGAATAAAAATAAAAAAACTGAAGAAGCTAAAGGTGAACTCTTACTTCAAATGGCTCCACACCTCAAGGATATGGGCTCATATTTGTCATGTCAAGAAAGCCCATATCTAAGAGCACAAACCCAAGTCAAGCCGGTGATAATATTTAAAAGCAAGGGAACTTTTGAGATAGTTGGGCCAAAAATCTTATCTTAGAATACAAATATCTGAGGTGTTGCCGTGCACCGTTCATTGTGAGTCATAACCCTGTGTTTCTATCATTTTTTTGTTTTTTTTCTTTTGTTTTGGTCTAGTATCTTTACTCATGTCAAAGAAGATCTGTAGCAGACAATAGTGTCTGGAATGAGATTTTTTTTCCCGCCTTTGGCAAAAGATCATTATACTTCCATCCATCCAGGGCAAGAAGACAAAAAAGCAAGAGAAAAAAAACAGAATGAAATGAAATTTAGGCTTCCAACAGCCTTTGGAATGTTATTGCCTCCCAGAGAATTTGATGCCCCAAGTATTTACAACTGGCTGTTATCATTTAATAACGGTCACTAGTTCGAAGCTTACAGGATTTGCTGAGAATATTATCACCGGCGTTTTGTTGTAGATCCTGTGCTTGTAACTGTTGTCGCTTGCTTTTGTAATGTCTGCACTTTAGAGAAAGCTCAGGACAGAGGTCAAACATCTCAATGTGTTATGTAGCAAAGAAAGGTAGAAAGGAAAGACAGACAACCTTTAGAGTATAACACAATACTTCCAATTTTGCACGCTACAAAAAAAAACTTTTATTTTATCCTGCATGTTGTAGCCCTTCTTCTTATTTCCAGAGATATCACTATTTATGCATATATAAGCATCTGAGCTTTTTCCACCTTTTTCCTTCCTCCTACTAATTGACTTTTTATGGGATCCTGTACTTTGTAGAATTTGTGTGTTATATTATATCATACTTTCCTTTTTATATGTATAAGTAGTATAAAGTTGCGCAAATGTAACAGTGTAAACAATATAAACACGTGTAAAAGTGAAAACTGTGCAAATGAAACCATGTAGACAATGTAAACATACAGGTAACAGTGTACAGTGTAAAATATAGATGTGTTTTTGGTTTTGGAGTCAAACAATGAAATGAATGTTGCAATAAGGTGAAATTCAATTCAAGGGAGGAAGTGAAAATAAGCCTATGTATATGTATGTACCCAAAATAAAATTATTCGCTCATTCATCTGCTTTAGTGGATGCTTAAAGTCTACTTTTGGTATGTCTTTTAGTCTTATGTAAATCATTCATAACTGTAAAAAAAACAAAAACAAAACAAAAAACCAGACAATATGAATACTATTAAAATGTCAAAAATTAAATGAGCAAAAAATTACGGTTTTAAAAATGACATATGGAGGATTGTAAGACCTTAGTTGTGTCAATAAGTGGATTCACCTTAACTCACCAAGACTTAAACAGTCACCAGTGACTGATCTAAAACGATTGACTGTATTAATATGATTGGTGGTTGAAAAGTTATTAAATAATTACAGCAAAAAGCAATTTCTCAGCTTTTCATGGACATCAGATATGACCCATTTGGGTGTTCAAAAAAATACCATCATCTTCTGCAAAACTGATTCACCAAGAAAACCCATGTAGTTTGATAAATGAATGGATGCTGAAAAAGTCACTTTTCTCTGTTTTGATTAAAATTATTAAATTCACTCTGAGCTGTTAAGAACATCTAACTGATGAGTAAATTAAATACAGGAAATGTATGCATTTTTTTTCTCCCAAAATGTCGAGAATTAATATTATGATAAATGAGCCAATCAGAGAAAAATTCATTTGGAAGTTGCGACAAAAGCAGTTCTAGATCATTAAGGGTTAAATGCAGCATATTCTATCCCATGGGAAAAGGAAAATCACACATGAACAAGTGGAAAGCTGAATACAGTGCAAACACAGGAGCCCAGTAGTAGGTGAATACATTTGGAATAGTGCTTACATAGTTACAAATTCCTCTCAAAAATGTCTTCAATCTTACATATAGTGGTTGCTTTCATTATCTTTCTCTGTTAGAAATAATTAAAATATTCAAGGTTTCTGTTGTGCAATTTTAGTTGAAATGCGTGGCGTATTACAGTGGTCTGAATAGAAAATGAATACAGTCTATCTCCAGCCTCAGAGTGAGGGATTGAGGTTATAACCTGCACCTGCACTGCAGCTGTCTGAGGTGGGAGGAGGGATATCTCAGTGAATTAAGCTGTTTGATTTCAGGCTGGGCAAAATTCAGTTTCTTCATACCTGCTTCTGGCCAGTCCATATTTGCAGGAGAAATAGCATCAATATTCATGCTGTAAAAAGTACTAGAGACCTCTGCTTAATATTGAGTTGCAGACCGCATTTGTATTCCCTTAATACACTGAAATTCCTTCTTGACTTAGTCGTTGTAACGGTTATTCCTTGAATGATACAAGAAGAAGAAGAAATGTATTTATTTAGGGGAGTAAAACAGATCAATCATGTCTAGATGAACTGGAGTGCTGCTTGTCCTGAGCCACGGCTGCCTTCTCCTTGGACCTGCTCTTGATAGCAGCAGCAGACAGTGACGGATTGAGGCTGCGACCCAGTGATGGACTTTCATTGCGGCGGTCCGGGGGGTCTCTCAAAGAAGCCAAGCTGTTTGATTTCAGCCTCGGTCGAGATCGAGTCACCCCCGTGTCGGCCTCTCGGGTGGCGGGGAATCCATATAAAACTGGGGCCGGTGCAGGAAGTCGCCTCGCTTTACAATTCTAAACACTGTAAGAAAGACATGACTTCCTGTGACTCAACTCTATTTTAATATGTGGTCAGCCAAGGCCGTAGCCAGGGTTTCAGAAGTACCGAGGTCAGAAATGACGCTGTACTGGCTGGCTATTATTTATTTTAACATGTGTCTCAATCTAGCTTATTGAATACTTTGTCTGTGTCTATTGTCTATTTCTAATATCCAGTGTTATTTTAGCATGTCACAGTGGGGATTCAGACTATAACCCAGTAAACTGAATATAACTAGTGCTTGCTGCAGAGATGCAAGCCATAAGTTATCTAGAAAATGTATGTTATTTATAGTGGGCTTTTAAGAGAAGCACTGAGGAGTGAATAGATGATGAATATAAGTAGGTGAATTTATTTTATCCACAGTCACAAAGAGTATGTTTATATGCACATCAGACTAAACCATTTAACTGGTCTTTTGTTTTTGTCCTTGTATACATGCATGGGAGTGTAATCGATTTACTATTGAAATCATGTCACCTCCACTTTTATAGGTGGCAATAAGTGCTCTTTGAGCTTATTAGTTTCGGGCCATTTCCGGTTGACCTATGATGTCACAGAGCACAACAACAGTCAAGAGCGACCGAGTAAGTTAGCAACCCAGAGGTTGCTGGACTTGGATTTCAGTCATGCTATCATGCTCACATGTATTTTTAAAGTTGCAGGAGTAACTTCGGTAACTCTATGCTTTGTTTTGTTTTTTTCTTTAGGAGTTATGTAAACCTGACTGTTTTCATTCTTGAAGGTCCAAACCATACACATTTGGTTCAATTAATTTTATGTTCACACTGATTTATACTGCATGCATCTCTTTATTTCTATGGGACTGCTGTTATTCAGCTTATTTTTAGCTCCCTCCATCTTTTGTTTTTACCAACAGTAACTTTGCATAGGTTCTTGCGATTGGTCTACAACTCAGAACTATCCCAGTGTTTTCGTGCTATACACGGTTCAGTTTGACCCAGACTGAGACCACCTCTTTGGTCAGATCAAAGACAGGACTACCAGACCCCTTTGACAAAAACAGTCAAAGGGGTATTAGTATTTACTTGTACAGACTGAAGTAAACCCACAGGTTGCTACCCTATACTCACTTTAGAGCATACATACAGAATACACAAACATAAACATTTACAAAAAAAGAGGAATAAATCTCATCTGCTTACATCTACTCAACAGTCAGACTTGCATTGCTCATTCTAATTTGCAGATATAAAGACATGTTCCATTATAAGGGTGTAATTACAGGGATTAATGGACAGATACAAACAGGGGGATATGAATTACAAACATTACACACTATGGGCCTGATTTACTAACATCGCAAATAACAAGCACAAATTTGCTTGCTCGTGCTAAAAAATCTGTGAGTGATTTGTGAGTCACGGGTGATCCACTAGATTCCCTGTGCAAATGCCAACAGGTGCAAAGTCTTGGAGACCGTTCTATTTAAATGAGGATTTTGCGTGCGCTACTTGTTGTCGTCATGGAGACAGTACACTGTAAAAACTGCTCTGGAATACGCCAGCACTAATGGCAACAATGCGCTGGAATGATCCAGATGCAAGAAAATGTAACGTTGGAGGAGTTTTGTCATAGAAGGTATTGTATGACTCCTCCTTGTGGCTAGCCCCAAATCATCCCCTAGTTCATCTAAGTTCTAAAATGGTACTGCTGGGTAGGTGATACGGTCTCAATTATTTTATCTTCTGTCATTCCAAAAACGTTGACGCAAGCAGAACAGATTGGTTCTCTGCGTTGCCTTTGGTTGTGCCTACGCCGCCTCCTCGCCACAACAACTGCAGCCAGTTTTGCGTGAAGCTGTGCCAGTTAAAACCTGCCTTTCAGACTTGCTAAATAAAGACACAAAATCAGCCGCCGCAATCAGTTTCAGGTTTGGTAAATCACACTACACTCGCTAAATAAATATTTGTATCTACTCGTCCCAGTAATTCTGCGTGTTCTGGCAGAAACGCCCATATTACATATTCATCAAGGCAAACACGCTAAATGGGTTGCGCCCATTTGAGAGACGCACCCCTCGGTGCGTTCTGTTACTAGATCAGCTTCAGTGTGTAAAAACATGCACAGTCAAGTTTGCGCAGGTTTTTACACGCGCAAACCTTTAGTACATAAGGCCCTAAGTAGCATATGTCTGTGATTGAAAAAGGGTTTGGCATGGACAGGGATTCTCCATACCTGCTCACAATTCATTTACAATTCACCAAGCACTGCACTCGCATTTCATCTACAGACAAACTGTTTGGTCTCCAAAAGGCTTTTGGAGAGATTACATATCTTTCCTTTCATAAAGATGCCATTAGTGTCTGGGGAGTAATGGGAGCCACTAATTTGATAGTCTGACCTTAAGCTATTCATCAGCTCAGAGGGAAGAGAAGAATAGATGATGCAGGAGATCACATTATAATTTGGCTACAGGATTCAATAGTCTAATGACAGCATTAACTCAAACAGCTGCAAAGAAAATGTTTGGAGATGCAAGAAACAAAAGGCTGGCATAGTGACTGTGTAGCAGGCTAATCAGTATGATAGTCCAACTTCTCAGCAGGGTGCAAATATAATATTCATGCAATTCCATAAACAGGGAGACGTCCTTCTCACTGTTTCTACTTGGCCCTCAAGCATCTCTTAAAAGTCATAGTAAAGAATTATAATTGTTTTTCCAGAGCATAGACGGAGGCTAACAAAGCTGAATTGTTTCTTTTTTATGCTGCCATATAAGCCAAGGTTGTTCCCTTTAAATTAGAAACAACACAAGTCAGGAGTTGGAGTTTAAGAGGGGGATAATATTAACACTTAAGCCAATTGTTAGCACAGGTGTTTTCACACCGAGGTCAGGCTGATGAAGTGGTTACAAATCTGGACACGCATCTGAGCAAATAAATGAATAATTGAGGGCAGTTATCCAATTCCCCCTTGTTTAGATCCCTTGGTCATTTTTTGCAGCATTAAGTCTGAAACGGGGCCAACATGCAGATGAGATCAGAGGCGGTGGGTGGTAGATGCAAGACAATGTCAGGACGTCAGACAAAGGAGAGCTAAGCTGGCGTGTTGAGAGGTCCTCATGTTTGCAAGAGCACTTCCCCGTCACACTCTAGTGCTTTATTATGTTTTATCCCTTGTTACCGACATCCTTAGATCATAAGCCACATAGTTCGAAGCCTGCCCAAACAAATAACAACTGCTGATTCTGCCTGGATTGTGCATCGCAGGTTCTGTTTGTCACATACCTCATCTATTACGTTATCTACTCCTTCAGTTAGAATAAATACAATATATCCTTTTATTATCAGGGGTATGTTATGCATGTTGCACGCTGTTATAAGTTTTAAATAATGAAATATAACTGGAGAGAACCCACAGCAGCATCATGTCTTTTTCTCTTAAATCATTGATTTACTGGATTCATATATCATTGGAATTGCACTGGAATTTTTGCCACTAGGGGTCCCTAAATCACCATTATTATATCCCATTCAGAGTAAAATACTGCCATTGAAGACCTTTAACAGTATGTATAAGTGTCATTCATCATTTACTCATTTATTTTATTTTTATACAGTTCAGACACTACATTGCAAGATGTATGTGACATTCTACGGCTACAAACTGGACACATTCACATTTGGACTCAGTTGTCCAATTTCCTAAAAATGTCAACATTTATCAAACATAAAACCTGCACATGTAACTGATTCTAGATAATTCCAGGAAATGATACCAGTTGTGATATATCTCCCAATGGGATGTTTGATCCAATCCACAAATCCACTGTTGATTTCTCCTTTGCTGGTGTCCAATTACAGCAATAGATTATGTGTCCTTCTGCAATGTGCAGACCGGGGCAAAGCACTCTCAGAGGGCTCGGTACCACTCGGAAGGCCGTCTATCATTAAAGATAGCTTCCATCGAGGCCACTGCTCCCTGCCCCTCGCCACCCCCACATGATGAATCTGCACCCATTCAAAGCATAATTTGAAAGCTGTCGGCCATGCCTCGCGTTCTCTTGACCCCACTGGGTGGGGACCCCCATGTGGTCAGCGGCGCTCTTCCCTTTTCATTCATCTGATCGCGGAAGACCTGCAGTGGCAAGGCAAACGCGACTGATAGATGCACTGCACGGAGAGAGTAGATGAGACGAGGTTTAAATGATCTAGTACGCAGAGTTTTGTAATCTCCCTGATCAAATTTGCTGGGGATCCTCTCCCCACCGCCATCTATATGGAGAAGTAATAGAGTCCACAACCAGTGAACATAGGAGCAGTACTCCGTCAAGGCCCCTCCGACTTACTGTGGTGTATCTGAGTCTGCTGATCTCCAGCTATCCACCAGAAAACAAAAGACTCAACAACTTCTATCTTGTGCTAGACTTTCTTTACTCCACATATTGGACTTTTTTTAATATGACATCTAATCAGAATTTTACAACTGATCACATTGTTGCATTCATTTGAGCTGTCGGCTGCAATAATATTATATTTCTTGGATTTGATCCTGATCCAATCTTGAACCTGAGATTCTGAAAAGGGGCACAGAGCTGTTCTTTATGGTTCACCAACTAGCAGAGGAAACTATGTAGTAACTAGGACTGTCTACATGATCATATTCTGGACAAAAAAATCTACACAAACAGTTCAGATTCTTCCACTGAATAATTACTACAGTGATTACTATGTTTCATCTGCGACAAGTTTTTTAACCTTAACTGACACAGTGAGTAGCTTTTTATTTCTCAAACAACCATATAAGAAGACATATTGACATTCATTTGTGGTCAGATGCAAATCTGTTTCACAAGGGTCACATTATTGACAGTCAAATAGTAAAATAATCATTCATGCTGTGTTTAATATTGAAAATAAGAGCATTACCACACACACACACACACACACACACACACACACACACACACACACAATACAAATAGAGCTACCATAAGTCTGATGACCATGAAACGATGACAAACTGCACTTTACACCAATTATTCACATGTATTGATAGGGTTAGTGGATCAACAGGTATTAGACATTTTAGATCAGTAGATGGGTTTGGTCACCAGTGGTGTTTGGGTCTCTATGGGTTAAAATAGATGACAAATGTTGTTTGGGAGAATTTACAAGTGATAACCTAATAATAACCTGACCAACACTATGGAAGCAGCTTTTAAAATATGCAACAGACAAAAATATCAAAGTTAGATAGACATGACATAAAAATTTTTGATGGCCATGGGATGGCCTTTATTGTGAAGCCCTCACTGTTCACCACTCTTGTTCCTGTTTGCCCAGGAAGCTGGGGGCGTTGCCAATCAGGCCCTCACCTGGCTGAGGCCTTGAAAAGGGCTGGGAGCATGGCAGCTCTCTCTCTCTCCTCTCCTGGGGCCTCATGTATGCAGCGTGCATACGCACAAAAACCTGGCGTACGAACTTTTCCACGCTCACGTTCAGATGTATCAAGAGTGAAATGACTGTGGAAATGTGCGGTGCTCCACGCCAACTTCATGGCTGGCGTACGCACATTTCTAGTGCTTTTGAGCCATTGGCGACACTTAGAGGTGATGCTGGGAAACAGTTAATAATGTGAATAAGTTCATTCCTCAGAGGGATGTGAACATCAGAGATACATAGGTGAACAATTAACACACCGGCACGCCATCCCACTGCCACAGCAGCACATCCCCACCAGACCAACCAGACCCTGGACCCATCGATGCCAATCTTGCCCGGGAGGCCATTCAGGCCGCAAAATGTGACTTCAACAGGGTTCGAATTGTATTTTTTTTCTGTGAGGGGGTCTCTATCTCCAAAACAAAAAACAAAAAAAAATTTACCGACAAGACAACATGCGCTCTCCCAGAGCGACAGCCACAGACGCACAGGTGTCAGTAGAATCAAGCATTTATAAAGCAAAGCATTTAGAGCATTTAGGGTGTACGATTGGACAGATAGGGTTAATAGTGAAAGAACAACTGCATTAACCTTCCATCGACAGTAGCATCTACAGGTATTGAAGCGGCACAGACATTGAACACCCGCATTTGTCCTAATGTGCCACACTCTCCTTTTAAAGAAAAGTGATGAGTGCCAAACAGCACAAACAGATGGTAGTCTATAGACCTACAGGTAACATATGAGGACAGGATAAACTGCATTAAAATGGTCCAGTGTGTTCATTCAAGCACTGCACACATCATTTATGTCTGGAGGACTGTCAATCACATTCTGCATCTGCCACTGGAGCGCTTTTACACACGGCACAACTTAACAATTTTTCAGGATACAGTAATACCGCACAGTGATGGAAAATGAGCTTTATTTATGATCAAATTATATAATTCCAATATTTGGGGACGCCCACAGATTTTGATTTTGTTGCTTTCATTGGAGCCATGCCCCACTGTATGAGAACTGAGCTCCCTCTGGCTCCGACGGAATTCGCACACAACCATATAAAGACACAAGGACACAGAATCCACTTGTTGATAAATGCATTTAATGTAGTTAATAATGTCTGTGAGGACATTTAAAGTCGCTCCAGGCGCTCATTGATACCGCCGATTGCCCTCCTCTTGTGACTCCTGCACAGCAGGACATGGCTGGTCGGACAGGCATCAGCAGCTGGCTGTTGGCGGACTGTAGGGTCAGCTGACACCAGGGAGGCTGGAGGACTCCCCCAGGTCTGTGACACGAGGCTGGGACAGCGTCTTACTGTCATTTCCTGCCTCATTGTCTGTTGGAAAATAATACATTGAGTAATTAAACATCAGTCAAAGTCTTTGATTTTCTCTTTGAGATCCTGGCGTGATTACGCATGAACCTGTATCTGTTTGTCTGTGAACAGACTATTGTATGACCTGTAGAATGAACAAATAAGGGAATTACACAAATACAAAATATATATTTACCTTGGTGGTGGTCCCAGTCACCCACATGTGCCCCCACCACCCCTGTGAGAGCGGTGTTACCCACAATCGCGGCGACAGTCTTCCGCTCCACGTCCACCTTGACGTCATCTGATCGAGGGGAATCCCACCTGGAGGCCCTGTTTATACTAATTTGCATATTTAAATGGGGGCGTGGAAAGGGAGGAGTCTGGTACTCCAACATATGCAATCAATTCCATGCTGATTGAGATGTATAAAGGAAATGTGCTTGGATTCAGGCGTACGCACAGTTTTGTTTATCTGGATTTTTTTGCGCGTACGGAGTTTTCTGGATTTAAACATACGCCGGGTTTCAGTATGAAATCCGCGCAAGTCTTTGTACATGAGGCCCCTGGTCACTGGCTGTCTTCGTTGAGTTTTACTTGATTAATTTATTTGATTAATCTACACAGCCACACACCACACGCACCCACATCACCACATTTAAATGGACATGTGGTTGGGTAAAGGCTCGCTACACATCCACATTATCTTAATGTCATAATCTTTGTTAAAACGTTTGTTCTTTGCGTAGTAACACATTTAATACAGAAAAAAAAAGATCTGTAACAGATGCAACAAGATTAAAACGAAGTTGAAATACTAACAAGTTTTAAATGGCATAAAAAATTTAAAAGTGACACAAAAAGAGAGACAGTGCAAGGGTCAGCAAACATGTTGATCTAGGGCAATCTGTGACATAAATGTATAAGTTTGGGATGTGAGGACACAAAAAATATATCTTTTGGGTCTTCAGGTGAAAATATTTGGGAGTCACTGATCTGGATAATTGTCTCCATTCACCTGAATAAAAACAGATGGATGAACTGAACATAAATGTGACATTTCCATCAATATTTCCACACATTTTTATCACTTTTTTACGGCATCGTCTCATTCATCCCGTTTCACCTCAAGGCCCTTTACATCTACTGTTACCTGTCTCTACATATTTCAATAACAGGCTTTGTATATTTCAGTTTTATGTCAAATGCACCCTTTGCAATTTACATTTACAAGTCTAAGATGCAGATTTGCTATTTTTATTGTTGTTGTGCTCCACGGTTCAGCACCAGTAAATACCTCTTTGTCTTAATTAAGTGTACTGCATGTGTGTATAAATAAACTTTTCTTAGGCTTATAGTACAATAGTGGCATAAAATGAATTTAAAAAAAACACAATTAAATCATTAATTGCATTTGTTTGCATGACAATTAATCATCAACTAAAATTTCATTATCATGACAGCCCTAATTATAAAGACATTTCACTTAATAAGGAAGAAAGTGCTTTTGTTACATACTGTTGATGAAGGGAAAGACACAGATGTAAATACAGTGCAGCTAATTTGCTGCTAATGGAGAAAAGCAACTAAACAGACTGCAGTCGTGTACATACATGACTTGATTGATTGTTTTCTTTTCTACCGTAATAGCTTCATCTCATAAGTGACAGCATCATTTTAGTACAGGCTTGTTTGTAGGCTGTTGGCAAACACGTTTCCAGTAAAAGTGTACAGTAGAATGAAGGCTTCTGACCTTTTCCTTATTCTCTGTGGCATTTGGAAGTCCCTGCCTGCCACCACATACATTACCATGACCTGAAAAATAAGTAGATAAATAAATAAATATTTACATCCAATCCGAGGATGTACATTGTCTAACATTTACTCTGCTGTTCGGCACCAATTATTCTAATTACATACTTTGCAACTGTGCAATTCTCTGGAGAGGCTGCTGTGGTGACAAGTGAAGAGCTACATTCACAGGCATTGCTTCCATTCTATCCTTAGCATTCTCCAAAGCCCTCAGAGGAGGGTGCTTGTTTTGTATAGTAAACAAGACTTCAGCGGATTATGCTGCAAAGCTATTCTGTGGTTAGGGGTCCTCAGACACGGGGCACATTTACCAAATCCTGAAACATTGCTAGTGACATTTTGTAAGCAGAATACCAAACAATGTGGAAATCAGTTAATGTGATGTACAGTATATGGACGGCTACCAAACAGCTGCCAGCTACACTGTGTTTGTTTCTGTCTTGTTTGCTTGTATTGAGCGGTACAGTAATGCATGTTGAAAATGTGTTTGGGTGGATATATGCTTTTCAGAGCAAACTATAGTTTACACTACAGTTGGTCTGAACGCCGTCTTTAAGGCTTCTGGGCTTTGGCAATCGTCAAATGTGAATATTTGTTGCTTTGGGTGGAGAAAAAAGTTAGTCTTACCAGTAGTTGTGATGAAGTCTTCTCATAGCACATAAACTTTGGCAATCTAACATAGCTTTAGTTATTTAGAAGTGTAATATTGTTGTGTGATAAAATATTTATTAAATGACAGAGGGATGAGGGATAGGGAATGGATGGATAAGGGTGGAGGGGAGGGGATTAAGGGAAGATGGATGACGTGGAGCTGGAAACAGCTAAGAAAAAAAGGTTAAACACACCTATATACTGTAGTGGTTAACCCTGATCAAACAGGTTTTATTACAAATAGATTGTCTACCAATAACTTAAGGCGTTTGTTTAACATAATACATCTGGCCAACCAAAATAAAATACCAAGTATGGCTGTCTCACTTGA
>JAPQRQ010000013.1:10734668-10744797 GCA_037367365.1 Apogon talboti | reverse complement strand
TGTCTTAGATGTTCAGTATTGTCAACCAAATACACTAGACTTAGACAATAATCACTTTTTGTATTTTCTTAAAGTGATCAAATAAAACGTATTTTGTGTGCTGTAATCAAAATAATCTTTTTATTAAGGACCAATGAGCATAAAATCAACAAATATGTTAAAAATCTGTATTTTTAGGTGAAAACTGACTTACATTAATTTGAAATAGAAATGTTCATAATTCATTTGATATGTTAATCTTTCACTTTTTGTGTGTGTTTTGTGAGATTTCATGTCTAACGTAACAAATATTGAACCTTCTCCTGCTCTTGTTGATGTTGTTTTGTTTTTGCTTTTTTTATCCAACGTAGAACATGTCAATCCAGTCAAGTATTTTACAAATCCTCCATTGAGTGCTTTTGAATAATAAACAAGACTCAAGCGGATTATACTTTTCACTCTTTCACTGTTGGAGGTCGGAGGACCCAGAGCACAGTTGACAAATCCCTGAGATTTGCAGCTGACATTTGATTAAGCCAAATAGAAAACAATATGGACATCAGCGAATCCAACGTCTGTGCTTCGACTCTGGGGAGCTTGTTTATCGTCAGCCCGTCTTTTCTCATTTTTAACCGCAATCGGATTGGACTCGACCGTATTCCCTGGTGACGCTATGTGACAGACTTTCATCATGATGTCATGTGGTGTAGTTTTTTTTTTTTTTTGTTTCCATTCCTTTCATTCAGAGCAGGAAATGCTGCAGACAAAAGGAATAGAAAAAGACAAAAGGGAATAAAAACGAATAAGATGAGACAAGACAACGTGACCAAAACAATGAAATAATTACTTCAACACAGTGTGGCTCCTACTCTCCTGCTGAGACAGAGCTCAAATAAAAGGGAATGCACATAGAGTCATGATCAGATAGTTCAGGATAATGCCTGAATTGCACCACTCTCTTTCTTCCAAACACTTCTGAGCTCTATATCAAACTTATCCTGTGACCCTAAAAGCCAGTCTCAGGCTTTGAAGCACTGTAAATGGTCCAATCCTCTCCTAATGACACTATTCAATAGTCCATTGAACAATTTCTGTTGAACTTAATACCACTGTCCACTGCTCTCTTTGGAATGTTTTTGTTCCAGTCTGGCTTTATATGTTGTGTTTTATGTTTCCCGGGGGGTTGATCCTATCATAAAAGGCTCTTTTAGCTGGTGCTGGCACATCCAAGTCAGGTAGAAATCAATAACTTCTGCTTTTTTTTTTTATGTTATTTTCTTTTACAACACAGGAAACGCTTATTTGGTTGTTGAAGTTATTTAACCCATAAAGACACACAATGTTGATGTTGATGTTTTTCTCTATTTCCACCCTTTCTTGACTGATTTAACACTGTTTATTGTAATATTATCCTCTTTATTTTGATTTCTTCAGTAAAAATCAGGTATTTTTTAAATTTAATTCACTGATCATGTAGATGTCCATTAAAGCTCAGTGTAAATTCAAAGGTTAATATATGAGAAACAGAGAAAACTGAAGAAAAAGTGACTTTTTCTGCAAAATCTGTCATTAACTGATAGATTGTCTCCATCCACTGTCATTGATCCAACTCCATGGGTTTTACTAGGGACGGGAATTGACAAGGACTTAACAATTCTGATTCTCTTATCGATTTGCTTATCGATTCTCATTGGGTGAGGGAATAAAAGAGTACAAACAGGTTTGTCTGCATTAACTGTCTTTTATATTTTCGTCTCTGCACAGAAAATATAACATGTATAGTATGCACCAATAATAATAACAGATGATGCTGGGCCCGGTTCCAGACAATCATATATGAGGTGGCAATCAAGAATGTTAAGAGGGCACATGCTGGTGATGGGGGGTGGGGGTGTCACACCATACGGCCATACAAAGTTAAAGTGAAACTTAAGATGCTTTACTAATTCCTCTCTGTCTCCCGCTGTTGTACAACTCATTTTCCTTTTCCCTACCTTCAGAAACTTTTATTTGAAGGGGCAGGACGTCTGCTGTCCCCCCCCAAGAACCAGGCCTGGATGATGCTCCGGTGTTTGCTCTGCCGCTAGATTCACAATCGTCGCTAAGTAGCGTATCAAACACGTGGCATTCCTACAAATGAATTGCATGCTGTGGACAAATGTTTAATCATGTTGGAGGTATTTCCCCCCTTTGAAGAAATGAAAACTTTGCAAGTTTTCCAAGTGGCTCTGGTGTCATATTTTCACTTGAAATATAGCCATACTGCCTCGACGCCATGTTTGCTATGTTCTAAACCAAACCAATGCAGAGTACGTGTGAAGTCATCACGCACGTGCAACGAAGGCGGAATCAATAAGCAGAGTCATTAAGCAGGCCAGCAAATGATTCCAAGGAATTGAGCTACTGGGAACCGATTCTCAAAAAGAACAGATTCTCGATTCCCATTCATGGGTTTTACTGGTGAATCAATGTTGTAGAAGATGATGGTGTTTTGATGGTAACTATGGAGTCTCTGAACGTCCAAATGGGTCATATCTGATGACCATGACAAAATGACAAACTACCTTTTGCACTCATTATTAACATGTATTGATAGGATTAGTCAACAGGTATTAAACATTTTAGATCAGTAGATGGTTTTGGTCAACAATGGATGTTTGGGTCTTCATGAGTAAAACAATTAAGTTGTTAAAAAGGCACTCAATTATGCAGCCGCTTAATAAAATGCATTAATTTCCCATTGAGCAACAGGTGAAAACATACATTTCATTATTACACAGATGTGTGGTCTTCATCCATTTCACGTCTTCTGTTCCGAAAGAGCCCATGAATTTAAATCACATGCTTTGTTAACATAACCTCATTTTTACATATGGTAATCCACAAAGCAAGCGCAACGGAAAAAAGATCAATAGTGCGATAAAGGCAATTGCTTCTAGCCATTCTGTGTGTGTTTGTGAGCGCAGTGGCTCCAGCCAAACCACGTCCTTCACCTTGGCTCTGCATATCTGCTGAAAAACCAACACAATTTCCCATCTTTTATGAGGTTGCCGCAAACAATTTGAGACCTCCTTAACCTGTGTGGTCTATTTTACTGCTTACCCTAGCTGAATAAAATCATCCGGCCTCTCTACACTAAAAACGCTTGGAACAAAAATGCACATATCAAACTTATTCCACCATGCATATTTTTTATTTAATTTTTTTAAAACAATACATTATTGTCAGGAAGCAAAACAGGACACAACTTTGATTTTCACCACCTAACCCACAAAGACCCAAACAGCCACTGGCAACCAAAAGCATCTACTGTTATAAACTGTTTAATCCCTGTTGATCCATTAATCCTATCAATACATGTAAATAATTGGTGTAAAATACAGATTGCCATCTTTTCATGGTCATCAGATATGACCCATTTGGACGTTCAGAAGTTCATGGAGTTGGATCAATGACAGTAGATGGAAACAATTGGTTTTACATTCAGTTATTGATTTCTTTGCTGAAAAAGTCACGTTTTCTTCAGTTTTCTCTGTTTTTGATATAATAATCCTCAACTTTAGTCTGAGTTTTTATAAACATCTACATGACCAGTAACTTAAATATAGGAAAATACCTAATTTTCACTGAAAAAAAGCAAAATATATTGGATAATATAATAATAAATGGTGATAAATAACTTAAGAAAGGTTCAATAGAGGGAACTGCCACAGAAGTAGCACTGGTGGGTTAATCCAGTGAGATTTTGATTCTTGTTGTGCAGTACAACAGTTCAATGACTCCTCCTATTCCTCCTTGAAGCAAAACACTGTCAACGCTTGTCCTTTTGTTTCTTACTCCTGACAATCAACACCGAGGTTTCTGATCTGTTATTGTTTTCTTTTCTTTTTGCCGCCTTCCCCAAAAGCCCTCAAAGATAATGAATAAATGATCAAATGTGAACACTAACTGTTGACGCAAATCACCTCTTGTATAATAGAGTTTGATATCAAGACTAAAGCTTTAATCAACAAGCACAGTTTCATTCATGTATAAATACAAAACCTGATGATGATAAAAGCCCAAGGGATGGATAAAGATGTCCCTGTAAATGACTGCTTTGAAGGAAAGTGAATCAGCATATCCAGGCCAGTGCTCTTTGAATTCTTACAAATCAACAGAAGGAGGCTTTGTGGCTAAAGAAGCAAGTTTATGACTAAAATATCACCGGTCTCATTGGGGAAACATCTTCTATTCCTTCAACATGCCTCCAGCAACGATGACCAGCAGAGCAGATCAGTCAATTTAAAACAGTCTTAAACGTTGGCAAAAAGCCCTTTTATACCAACCTTTGTCACAAAGATAAAATAGATTCAAATACACTACAAACAAAATGCAGCTGGAGATTTGTGTCTTTTGACCTGAAGCAGTGGTGATCAGATGTGTATATTTATGTGTTTAACTCATTGCAACGGGTGCAAACCACCTCATCGCACAGGAGGTGAACTACCTTGTACTGAGTAGTTTGAGTCTTTAGTCTTCAGGTTTTCACCCACAAGTACTTTTCAGTTTATAAGCCAGTTCTTCCAAAGGGTTCATCTAATATTTAGCATGGTTTTCAAATGTGCGGACAATGGATGACCTTAACACAAACCATCATACGCTATATGCGAGTTCTTCCAACTTATACTTAGCATAATTACTTGTATTTCCAATGAGACAATATCTTACTTCAAATTTTATTTATTTTATTTAACATTTGTGGTCCCATTGAGATGGGGGATCTCTTTTCAAGGGAGACCTGGCCAAGAAGGCAGCGATACAATCACATCATTACAGTTTTACTCTAATAAAAGCATTCGCAAACACATTAAAAAAAAACTAATAATAATTTAAAAAAAACAAAAACATATACAATCAGTTGAAGCATTTACAGACCAACAGCCCTGATTCCAGAGGTTTAACACTTTATTGGCCAAGTGACTATTTTTGGTAATTCCCTGTAAATGTTAAATATGGGTCCAATCCTGTGCCTCAGTCAGGTCAAGAAGCATGTTGGTTTTTTTAATGCTATACAGTGATTCAGAGAGATTTGATAGACATTTTGAAGCTGTAAATAGTGAATATGAGTGATTTTGTCAGTTTTTGACCTTATAACAGTTGTTTTATTGCATTTGTTTACTTTTTAGCCCCTGCTGCTCAGATGTTTTATGGCAAGAGGAGGGAGACTGTTGTCACGGCAATGGACGAGGAAATGATGATGATGATGATGATGGTAAATGATGATGTCCAATAACACACTAAGGTTGAAATTTTGAATTTCTGTGAATTTCTATGAGTTCCCTATAAAAGATTAAAGAAAGTGTTAACCCTCTGTAGTTCACTCATTGAAATGCACTGAAATTCAAAATTTCAACCTTAGTGTGTTATTGGCGTTAATATTTCCTGTAGCTTAGTTTTAAGGATTTTGTAAGTTTATGTTAACCTTTAAAGATCAAAACAGCAACTAACAAGTAAAACCAACTACTGTTCTAAAACATTTAATAATTTCTGAGTCACTGTACCTAAAAGTATATTAAAATAATTGGTGTAAAATACAGTTTGCCATCTTTTCATGGTCATCAGATATGACCCATTTGGACATTCAGAGGCTCCGTAGTTACCGTGGAAACACCATCATCTTCTATGACATTAATTCACCAGTAAAACCCATGGAGTTTGATCAATGGCAGTGGAAGGACACACTTGTTGCGTTAAGTTAAAGATATTTTTGCTGAAAAAGTCACTTTTCTTCAGATTTCTCTGCTTCCAATATAATAACCCTCAACTTTAATCTGAGCTTTTATGAACATGAACATTTATCTACATGATCAGTGAATTAAATATAGAAAAATACCTGATTTTCAATGAAAAAAAGAAAAATGCAAAACACACAGGATTATATTATAATAAATGGTGTTAAATCACTTAAGGAAGGTTAAATATAGAGAAAAATTCATTTGGGAACTGACACAAAAATATCATTGGGTTTTTATGGGTTAATAAACAGAGACTGGTTAAGGCTATGTTTGTATTGCGCCAAAATATATATTTGATGTCTTCTTATTTTCTCCAACAGCCAGCTGAATAATGCAATAACATGCCTATTAGTATTTTTAAGTCTGATAAGTGGGTTATTTCAGATCTGACTTTAAGTTTAAAAAAAAAAAAAAAAAAGAAAAAATCTAATGAGTAATGTGCCATTTTGGAGGAACGTCTTAAGCATCTGACTTTAATAGCATTTATGAGACTCTTTATGATATGACCTTTACCTAAGAGAAATATTACTTTATGGTAGATAAATAAAAGGGAGTTTTAAGGTTTCTTGTCGGTTGCCAAAGAAATGACTTACAATCCTGATCTCTCTGTCTTTTTTTTTCTCTTCCTTCAAGACTCCAGCAAATGTTCCCAATCAGTAATCAGTAAATGTGTGATTACAGTAGATTTGTCATGTATTCCCTGATTGTGCATCTTTGGTGAAGTGTAACAGTACACATTCTCGGTTAACTGTTTTAACATGATAATTGCAATTTTCTCAATTATCAGTAATTTGAAGAGCTCCTAAAATATGTTGCTTGTAAAACCTGCCTCATCTGGAACTGGAAAAATGCAGTGAAAGATGAGACATTTGATGGAGACCTTTACATGCATATGTCTTAAATCTCATGCTTTGTCTCATGAAAAACAAGCAAAATTTGACATATTGTGAATTATTACAGGAAATATAGATTTTAAAGCATATGGAGCGTGTAGTTTTAGCATGCATTCTATGACAGATAACCAAAAAGCCCATCAGTTACATGAAATTGCGCCATAAGATGATAGCATACACCATTTTCACACATTTTTATCTCCCTGCCTGTTGTTATTCGCTCGTGATTGCACAAATGTCAAAACCGTCCAAATGGAGAGTTTCTAGACAGATGGAGAGGAGTCTCTGCTGGATCTCAAGCCTCTTGATAGCATGAGAGTTCAGGATGCTTGCACTAATGGGAGATAAACAGAAGCCCGGAAAATTTACACATAAAAACTAAGTAAGCCAATGTGAGGTGCATTTGTGTGGAAAAGAGTGGGTAGTCAGAGATCGGAAGACAGCTGAGTATGTTTTCAATGTTGATTTCATCCTTGGGGACCCTCAGACTCTCTTAAATAGTAAAAATAATAAATATAATGAAGCTTTGCCAATACAATTGTAAATAAAATTACACATTTTGCAAATTATCTGAAGGATTTTTAATAGATTAGAGCAGATTTTATGCAGAGTCTGTAAAGATTTTGTGTTCCAGTGGATATAATCATGCAGATGTGGGAATTATATCAAAGTTGAGAATGGAAAAGCACACAGTGACCTATTTAGATTTTTCTCAAAGATTTTTTTGAAACCAGTGGTATTGGAAAACCAACTGGGAAAACTCTTGCAACAGAAATAGTCACGAACCGACAGCTTATACATTAAATGTTGTATGAACAAATGCATTTCATATAAATAATGTTCTTTCCAAACTATTGCAGCTGCTTCTTGAAATAATATTCTGGATTTTCTCTCACTATTTGCCATCTGTTTTTTCATTTGCATAGTTTGTTTTCTTGATAGTTGAGACATTAACTCTTTAAAACCTGACGTGTCATCGCTGACACGCCCTGCACATATGCAGTTTGGATGGCTGTAACTGTTTCACTGTTTGTGGAATTGGAAAAATTCCAACAGTTTCTGAAACCTGAAACGTTGCACTTTATAGGTTTTATTGGGTCATTACGGTAATTTCACTCATGCCTGTACTAGAAGCTGGAGAAGAGGCCGTTCCATCAGTATTATAACATGCAGTAAATAGTAAATGATTGCTAGATTTTGAAAGTTGTAGAAAAAAAGTGCTCTGGAAAAATAGGCAAATGGACTCACTCACAGCATATTTTCCAACCTTTTAGTTAGTCAAAATAAGAAAAAAAAGTCCAGGCAGACCATTTTAGGCTTAGGGTTTAAATGGTTCTTTCCAAACTATTGCAGCTGCTTCTTGAAATAATAATCTGAATTTTCACTCCACTGTTTGCAGTCATTTTTTTCATTTGCATAGTTGTTTTTTTTTTTTTTGATAGTTGAGACCTTAAACATTATTGTTACCATATTGCATGTGCTGTAGATTTTTATTATCTGGTATTGTTTCTGGCTCACTTAATTGCCTCCTTAAAAATGATGGATGAAAACACCACCTGGTGAGGCACGTTGTAACATTTCTGTGCATAAGTTCCCCAGGACTGTGGCGCTGTAATCACCAGCCATAAGTTCTCATCAGCTTTACATGTTCATAAGTCATTCGCAGACATATTTTTCTGTGCTGTTTTGGAATTAACCACTCTCTGCTGGTGTGCTGGCAGGCTAAGATGTTCTCCTTTTATATCCAATTATATCCATTGTACAATGAGAAGAAAGTCTGTGGGGGTTAGGGTCAAGTTTTGTAGGTCTCTAGCCCTTAAGGGCTTGTTATAGATCTCAAACTCATCTCTTTGAGCTGTCTTAACTCCTGCAGTCAACACAGTTTCGACCTTTACGCACAACAGCACTTCTGTTATGGGACATTGGGGGTGCAGAAGGTAGGGGTTTATTCCTATTTATTTTTTCCCAAGCGCTGCATTTATGTTGACAGTTAATTTAAGCGGATCAAGGTGTCCAGTTGCCTTGTCTAAAGCAAGGCTTAGTATGACAAATAGCAGGGCAGTAAACTCCAAAGTCTATCTCTTCAGCTGCACTGCCCACTCTCTGTCTGCGAAGATTAACCTTTCCGGCTCTAGTGACACAGTTTCGATTATTTCCATAGTCAGCCTTAGAGCAGCATGAGAGGAGAGTGCAGTTTGGATTCACAGGATCCTGACAAACATCCCCACTTCAATTTTAAAAAAAAAAGGAACAGAGAGACCATAGAGTGAATACCAGATAGAAAGAAAAACAAAGAAAAATAGAGGGAAGATAAGCGCCTCTATGTCCAGCAGCAGTTCAGAAAATCAATTAAGACAACTATATTTGACAGCCATATGTCTTCTGTGCTTCAACATTTCTGAAGCACAGTGGGATGCAATTATGACACGCAGAAACTTTCTAGTATTTATGTAACCGTTTTTGTCAGGCTGCCATAAGGACAGAAAAAAAAAACAAGAGATATAATAACTTGTTGAAGCCTTGTCCACACACCTGCTGTTTGGCCTTGATGTGTGATTATATTGTGCTTTCTCATCTGTAAGAAAATGTATCATCAAAGAATACAATCCTAACAGTTACAAAGGCTTGAACACACATTTTATGCTGCAGTGCCTTGACTTCACATCGCTTAAAAATAAAGGCTGTAGATGTAATTTTATGTTGGATATAATTTTAAGGGGTATATTTGCATAAATGCCTTTGAGATGTCTTTTTTATTTGCACCAAAACTGGTTTTTTTTATTTATTTTTTTTTTGTCTTTGCACATTCAAAAAGTAATTTTTTGAAGGTTGGAGTTAATTTCACATCACATGGAGAAAAAAAAAATGGACGCAGGAATTCTAATATGAATAATGAATATAATTAAATTCAACTGAAAAATCACCATTTTTGTGCAATATCATGTCAGAGGTTTGGGATGGGATGGGATATTCTTCTGGAATTAGGGAGGGACATGAGTGAAAATCTACTGTTTGACTTGGGAGTTGACATTTCTGTGCAAATATGAGCTAGTGTTATACATTGGTGTTGCTGTGTTTTGAGGAAGTCACTGTACAGGCTGTTGTAATAGGTCTAGGCAAGATGCAGAAAGCAACTTTGACTTTTTACCTCTCCAGTTTTGTCCTTACTTGTGACATTTTAACACATTTGTCTTAACCCTTTAAACTAGAAGCCTAAAATGGTCCCCCTGGACTTTTTTTCTTATTTTGACTAACTAAAAGGTTAGAAAATGTGCTGTGATTGAGTCTGTTTGCCCATTTTTCCAGAGCACTTTTTTTTTATAGATCTTTCAAAATCTAGCAATAATTTACAATTTACTCCATGTTATAATACTGATAAAACAGCTTCTTCTCAGTACAGGCATGAGTGAAATTACAACAATGACCCAATAAAACCTAAAAGGCACAATGTCTCAGGTTTCAGAAATCATTGGAATTTTT
>JAPQRQ010000013.1:10711875-10734001 GCA_037367365.1 Apogon talboti | reverse complement strand
ATAGTCTAGTGCAAACATTGGAAATATCATTTTGTTTACACGTCATATACTTCAATGCACAGATCACTCTTGATCAAGTGATGGACAGATGATTGACATGTTCATCCGTAAAACCACAACTAACAAGGCTTAGAAAAGCTATAAATGTGCATGAAAGTCATGAATCTGAATGTATTTTATGTCCATTTTCATTGCATGAGGAAAACATTTCTGAGTTGCATCTGACCATCCATTCACAGAAAACAACCTGCAGAACTAATCACTAGCTGTTGGCCTTATTTTCTGTGACGAAAAAGGTGCTTTCTCCTTTTGTGCCCTTCTCCTTTCCACAGTTTTAAACACAGTGTTGGTGTAATCAGTTTGCAGTCTGCAGCCAAAGGTAATTAGGAAAAACGTAATAGAGGTTTGTATTGTGTGGCTTTGATGGCTCCTTGCTGAGTTTGGATCGGACTAAACACTGAGTCAGCATGCCACTTGTAGTATATAATGCATTATTATGTATCAATCTAATGCTGCTTTTAAAAGTACCCACTTTATGAGGTATAGTCCTAAGTCCTCACACAAAGCTAAACCCCCAGAGGATAGAAATTACTTTCCATGCTGTGTAGATCACTTTGTGATTCTATTTAACATTATATGTTTTTATTTGTGAACTCAATAATGGACTAATGAAATCTAATGGTTTCATGATTCAGTGTTCAAACACAACACAGTCATTGTACTTTATTTTTCTCTTATGATTTCTCTCACTAAAATTCTTCAGTTTTACATTTCCTGTTGTTTTGATGTGTTGCTGTGATATGTGTGCCTGCGATGGAAATGCAATTTTTACTTCTGATGTGCAAAAGTGAGGCATAAAGTTAGTTCCACTTATGTGAGATCGACTCCTTGTCTGTGCATCTATTTGTTGTCTGAGTGTGGTTGGGTAGGTGTCTGTCTGCCTTTATATAAAGTCTGACTGCTGCTTTAAATGAACCTATCAGTTACCTAATCTGTCAGTGAAATGAAGACACTTCAAAGTCTCTGGCTCCTAGGTGACCTGTTCTTGGAGCACAGTGTAAGCCTAAAATGATCTGCCTGGACTTTTTTTCTTATTTTGTCTAACTAGAAGGTTAGAAAATATACTGAGTGAGTTTGTTTGTCCATTTTTCCAGAGCACTTTGTTTTCCAGATCTTTCAAAATCTAGCAATCATTTACAATTTACTGCATGTTATAATACTGCTAAAACGGCTTCTTCTCCAGCTTCTAGTACAGGCATGAGTGAAATTACGTAATGAACCAATAAAAGCCATAAAGTGCAACGTCTCAGGTTTCAGAAACCGTTGGAATTTTTCCAATTGCACAAACAGTGAAAGAGTTACAGCCATCCAAACTGCATATGCACAGGGTGTGACACGTCAGGTTTTAAAGAGTTAAGGTTTCAACTATAAAAAACAACACTATGCAAATGAAAAAACAGACTGCAAATAGTGACAGAAAATCCAGATTATTATTTCAAGAAGAAGCTGCAGTAGTTTGGAAAGAAAATTATTAATATTAAATTTGTTCATACAACATTTAATGTATAAGCTGTCGCTTCGTGACTATTTCTATTGCGAGCGTTTTCCCAGTTGGTTTTCCAATACCACTGGTTTCAAAAAATCTTTGCACTGCATATGCACAGGGTGTGTCAGCAATGACACGTCAGGCTTCAAAGAGTTAAATACTTTTGCCCTTTAATTTTAGTCTTCAGACCCTTTTTTGCGTCCTAGCATGTTGTTGAGCACTTTTTTGACTACTTCTAGGTTTCCCCTTTTCTTTTTTCCCCATATTCCCGAGCTGTTCCTGTCCTTACAGTGCAGACTACTATCTGCTGTTCCATCACCCTCGCTTCCCTGCATGCTGGTCTGCATCTCTTGCTTGACTAGTTGACATATCAAGTTGGATGCCTGCCCTCAGCTTTAAGCTGATCACCAGTGACAACAACATGGTGAATCCTGCCCTGACAACTGAGAATGTCGGTGCGATCCCTGCCAGCAGATTGTCATATGTGGTCCTCGTCTCAACCGCGAAACTTTACGTCAGATTTATACTCTTAAAACATCACTCAAACGAGAATTTCCGCTCAACATGGACACAGATATTCATGTCAGATCTCTGATATTCCTGATTTTTAAGTCCCCTTGAGCTCTTTTAGTTCAGGTTTCTGGCTGTACAGCAACCTATGGCCTCCAGATCCCTACAATTTCCATGCCTTTTTCACAATTATTTTAGATCATATTACCAATTGCAACTCCCCCTTTTCCCTAAATACCCTCCCTACTGAGTGTTCCTCGGTCACATCTTGCAGGGAGACTTTCTAGATCAGTCACTCTACATTGAACTTCAAATTATTGTAAGAATCTCAAGCACTTTAGGTTTAACTTCAGATTCTGCCAAACTAATTAACCCTATAAAACAATTCGTATCATATTTGCTACACCAGGTTCTGAGACCTCTATCTTATCAACAAGATCAATATTTTACTTAAAAACCTGTTGTATGTGACCCAATATGTGTTTTCTGTCCCCTGATGGATTATCAGCAGCCAGTGGAAGGCCCTTTTCAATATGGCCGCTATTGTGAAATCATCCACACACTTTTTGCAGGTATATAAGGTGGTTAATAAAAATGGCCAATGTATCAAATGTGATACAAAAATATGTCATCAACAAAATGATATGGCAAAATGTTTGGTTTGGTTTGTGGATAGTTTTCGATGGGTCAGGTTTTACAGGGTTAAAAATCAACAACTGTCTTAACCCATAAAGACCCAAACCGCCACTGGTGACCAAAAGCATCTACTCATTTAAACTGTCCAATACCTGTTGATCCATTAATCCTATCAATCCATTTAAATAATTGGTGTAACATACAGTTTGTCATTTTTTCACGGTCATCAGATATGACCCATTTGGACTTTCAGAGGCTCTGTAGTTACCGTGGAAACGCTGTCAACTTCTACAACATTGACTCACCAGTAAAACCCATGGAGTTGGATCAATGACAGTGGATGGAGACACTAGGTTTATGTTCCGTTATTGATATGTTTGTTGAAAATATAATTTTTCTTTCAGTTTTCTCTTTCTGATTTCATAACTTTTGAATTTACTCTGAGGTTTAATGAACATCCACATGATCAGCTGATTAAATATAGGAAAATACCTAATTTACACAGAAAAAAAACACAAAATACAGAGGATAATATTATAATAAATGGTGATAAATCACTTGAAAAAGGTTAAATATAGAGAAAAATCAATTTGGGGACTGCCATAAATGTAGCACTGGGTCTTTAGGGGTTAAGTTTTTTATTTTTGGTTTAAGCATTGACTTTAGTTCTAAGAGCTCCTTATTCTAGTCATTCTTTTAAAATGTCAGGATACAGAAGTAATGTAATGTGTCTGAAATCCACCTGAGAATTGACCCGGAGTTCAACCCCGAGGCCATCAGCCACCTGCAGCCCAAAGAATCACAGCTGGGCCTCCTAAAAGGATGAGGTGGAGGATGAGAGATAAAGAGTATCCACTCCTAGATAGATAGGAAAAAAGAAAAAAAAAAAAACCTCACTTCCATCTATTGTCATAGGAGACGCAGACACACCAACTAACAAGATGGATGAGCTCTCTGCATTGACTAAGACATAGCGGGATCGTAATGCTCACTCAGATGTGGCTTTAGCTCCAGCTCCTGCATCGGACTCTATGGGGAGCTTTCCATGTGAGCGAGCTGAGGGAAACAAAGTGGTGAAAAGAAGGGAAGGGGGTTGCCATTTTTATTCTATCTTGATGGTATAATTCAGGGGGGTACATGTGAAAGGAACCCTCAAGAACAGATGCTTCCCTACTGCTTCAGCCATAGGAGCATTTATCCGTTACTCACATTGCTGTAACATCATTAACTCTTTTAAGGGAACCAATACCTACCCCCGTTTGAGAATCTGCAGAAAAAATTGACCACTTTGGCCGGGCTGCAAACCCCTATCTCTTCCATGACAGTCCGTTGCGTCACCTATTATGCCATTTACCAGTAGTGCTCTGGGCCAACCGATTTGCTATCTGTTTGATTTCATTCTTTTTGGGATGTGACATTTATTCCTGTGGGTGGTGCATGGTCACAAATCTTTGAGTCTAGTAATCATGAACAGACGTCTGTTTATTCAAGCAGCATTTGGGTCTGTACGCCAGAAAAACAAATGGGCAGCCACAGAAGGTATGTAATGTATTATTATGCAGTCGTAACTATAGAACTGCATGGCATTTGCCACACACAAAGTTTTCATACATAAGCCTATTATGTCTATCTGGTGTGTGTAGATACATTTGGACATGTGTCATACCCCAACCCCTCCATTTTTTGTGGATCAGCCATGGCAGGGAACAAATACAATATTGCCATCCCCTTACTGAAATCGCCCCTCTTACAGTCTTTTATTATTATATAAAGCCCACTGCCATTTCCTCAGATTCATAAAACTTCACAGCCCACACATCTGTTCAGAGGTGTGGGCAAACTGGCAAACAGCTGTACATTAACCTCAAAGACCAGGCACTGAGTAGCCTATGGAGGCTATACAGGACTCTTACGAATACACAGTGTGTGCAATGAAGGGCTTTTACTTGGTAGAGATTGCACTTCATGCCAGGTTGAACTCTATAATTGTGACAAATACAATTCCCTATAGCAAACAATGGATTTCCATGGGCATTAAAAAGATCAATGTGCAGTCCTCAAGGCCAGTGATCAGTAGCCGCTTTCTCAGTGTTTGAGCTCACCATGCTAAATTACACTCCAGCTACACCCAAAACCATACTCTCCACCGAGGCGGAAGGACTACAACAGATTTTTCACTGAACTGCTGTAGTCTACTGTGAAAATCCTCCACTACAAGTAAAAGCAATCAGTGGTTCCTTACATATCAAAAACATATTACTGCTGCATTAATGTGTATCGTGTATTTTACTGCTGTAAATGTTTAAGTTTGACCTTTTTTGGACTGTTTCAGTTAAAGTGGGTAGTCTCTAGCAATGCAATATATCACAAAATAGCCCTGTTCTCAACTGTATGACTGCACAATTTCCAGTTAATCCAGGAAAGCTTTCAATGAATCTGAAAGAACTACTACTACTACTACTGCTAATACTATAACTACTACTAATACTACTACTACTGCTAATACTATAACTACTACTACTACAACTACTGCTAATACTATAAATACTACTACTACTACTACTACTACTGCTAATACTATAACTACTACTACTACTGCTATTACTATAACTACTACTACTACTGCTAATACTATAACTACTACTACTACTACTGGTAATACTGCTAATACTATAACTATTACTACTACTACTACTACTACTGCTAATACTATAACTACTACTACTACCACTACTACTACTGCTACTACTGCTAATACTACTACTACTACTACTACTGCTAATACTATTACTGCTACTACTACAATGATTACTACGACTGCTAATACTATTAGTAGTGCTATTTCTACTACTACTGTATGTATGTTTATGCATGGAAAATTATAATCGGATAAATAAGGCTCTAGGTCTGGATGTGAGATGTGTTACAGCTTTATTTATCCAATATGGTAATGTGAAAAAAAACTGAAATGGAAAGATGACAGACAACAACATAGAACAATTTTAAAAACGTGTTAGCAGCTCAGCTTTTGTCTGTAACTTACTGATATTAAAACTGGGACTTCCTGACACTCACACTGAGATGCTGCAACTCTTCATAGGCTTTGTTGCTTTGGCAAAGCATCTGAGTGGTCACATAACTGCAGCACAGTTCAGAGAACATCTGTAGCCACCTGGAGCTGAAGCATTTAGTTCTGAAATCCTTTTAGGTTTTAAACCCATTGTGATGACTATACATTGTAAGAACAACATGACAGACAAACGACTGTAGGTTAAAGAAGACTAACTGGACATGTTTAGTGCTGACAGACTACAGAATCACTTTGAATTTCAATGCACTTACTAGACCAGCTATAAAATACTGTATCAGGGTATGTGTTAAAGGGTTATTTAATTTAATTTAATTTAATTTAATTTAATTTTATTTTATTTTATTTTATTTTATTTTATTTTATTACCACATAATGCACATGCTTGCAGTGCTATGCAAAAGTGTTTGGCTGCTTCTAGCTTGGTTGTTTTTGCAGGGTTGTAAGTAACTTTAGTATACAGTATTTGCTTCCCCGTCTGTTTATTAAGTAACAACTAACAAAATTCAGGAATACGTATGATTCAGAATTTGTTTCTAGAGGCAAATGTCAGTATTTAGTGCAACAACATGAAACATTTGTTGAATTAAACCTAGGGAAAATATATAGTTCAAGATTTATTAAATGTAAAAGCACTGTCATTATGCCTTGGCAAAACAACAAACCTCTTTAATAATGTTGTTATAAGAATAAATGCAACAATGGTAATGGCTAGATAGATGCTCTATTGGCAGGTGATATGACTGAACCAGTCATTCAGAATCTGCTTTGGAGCCTGAAATCATCATCATGAGACTATAACATCTGCAACCCCTTCCCTTCTGACATACAAATGTAGAGGAGTAAAAAGTGCAGTATTTCCCAGAGATAGTGTATAATATATAATAGTGCTGTAGTTCACTGTATTCATCCACTGTTCTCCCTTCTCTATAATCAGTGGCTGGTAAACACACAGTCTAGAGGCTGTCATGATGGTGAGAGTAATAATTTTTTCCACTACTTTCAAAATTATCCAACCAGCAGAAAACATCTGGATGTTGTGTAACCCAACCACTCCTCAGTGTGTACAATCTGTAGTGAATATTATTACCTAATAAACCTTTATGATGCGTTATATGTGTTTGTTTTGGGGTTTTTTTTTGCAGTTGTGATACGTTGCTGACCGTCCGCCACATCCATAAGTTAATGATATCTGCCTCACCTGCTGTATCCCTGAATGTTTACCTGAGCTCCTGTTCTGTATCCATCACAGACACTTGTTGGATCTATTGCAGTGTGCATACAAAGCAAAAAATCTAAGTGCAGGACACTGATCACACAGGCTTACACTTTATCCTGCAGTTTGACAACTTTGTGTCAGAATACTGCTCAGTTTTGCTTCCAACCCATTAAGAGACAGTGCTACTTTTTTGGCAGTTCCCTATTGAACTTTTCTCCCTATTTAACCTTTCTTAAAAGACATAGTACAATTTATCATAATAACATCCTATGTATTTAACATTTTCTTGTATTTAATTCACTGATCATGTAGATGTCTATAAAAACTTGTTCAGGGTTATTTTATCAGAAACAGAGAAAACTGAAGAAAAAGTGACTTTTTCAGGAAATCTATCATTAACTGAACATAAACTAAGTGTCTCCATCCACTGCCATTGATACAACTCCATGGGTTTTACTGGTGAATCAATGAACCTGTTTACATGCACACCAATACTCCTATTATTATTCGATTTCTGAAGTTATCAGATTTTTCCAGTGATCATGTAAACAGGATAATCTGATAGGCTTTATCTGATAACGGCAGTAATCTGATTATGAAAAATCAGATTAATAGACCTGGATTTCTCCCCAATACTCTGAAGTATTGATTCTTCTATACAGGTTAATCTGATTTCTTTTGGTTTTTTTTTTATATTTGCGCATGTGTAAAAAAAAAAAATCTATATAAATGGAATTTATGGAGTGACAACATGAGCCTGAGGAAAAAGGTAAACAAACAATGACATGAAATGAAGGACAGCAGCAACATGTAACCTATTCTGCATCTTATTAGCTCCCACATTGGACAGCTATCACTGACACCGTGAGTGTTGCCATAGTGAACAAGACAAGACCAGATGTTTTGAAAATGACAGGAAGTGTACGTCTTACATTATAATGTACGTACGTACTTCGAAAGATATCAAATAATGGATTGAAACATGTAAACCAGGGCTTTTGGATTATTACATTTCTGAAGTGCATGTACACATGTCGATCTGATTATGGCAGTTATCAGATTACTCCCAGTTATTGGACTTTTATGGTCACGTAAACAAGCTCAATGATGTAGAACAGGGGTTCCCAAAGTGGGGAATTGCGAGACGTCAATGGGGGACACACAAGATGAATTTCTAAATTCTCTTGATGTAATCCCTGAGGTAAATACAACAAATTAACAACAGCATAGTGACACCATTCAATTAAAAGTAAGAAGTGTGCTTTATGAGTCTTCAGAAACACAGGAATTGCTTATAATTTTGAAGATCAAAGGTCAGAACAATAATACATGAACAATAACTTGACATTGTCAAACAGCTAAGGCATTGTTGGGCCTACTTTGACTAATGGTATCATATTAATTAAAATAAACATAAAAAGACCAATAAATGTTGTAAAACAGACACATTAACCTGAATAAACATTAACACTAAACCCCCCTTGAACCCCTGCACATAAAACAGAACACAATGCATAAAATGTCCAGTACCCACAATGCAATTTGGCAAACATGCTACAGTATCCTTGTGTGAGTCCTGTGGGCAGGTTTTTTTTTATTTTTATGTTTCAGTATTTTGTTAAAAGTATTGTGTTAAAATTAAGTTTGCATATGACAGTAACAATGTTCAGTCATACGTTACATGGAGATTAATTTGATGTATTCTGCTTTTATCTTATAGTAAATTGTTAAAAAAAATCACATCATGGTTGTCAGACTGTTCTGTTCTTTTGTGTTGCTATGCCTGTGTTTGGATATGCCTTTTAGTGAATGAGTCCTGTGCGCACAGTTTTTTTTTATGTTCCGGTCACTTTGGGAGTCGGGGTTGCCAGTCTTTGGCACTGTTAGTTTGGGGGTCGCGACATTGAAAGTTTGGGAATCCCTGTTGTAGAAGATGACGGTGTTTCCACGGTAACTACGGAGCCTCTGAATGTCCAAATGGGTCATATCTGATGACCATGAAAAGATGACAAACTGCAGTTTACACCAATTATTTACATGTATTGACAAGATTAGTGCATCAACCGGTACATTTGACATCAGTAGATGCTTTTGGTCATCAGTGGATGTTTAGGTCACAGACTTGCAACAAACTGCACTCTCCCATCCTACTCCCATCTGTTGGTGGAACACCAGCATCCCAAACTGGTAAGACACAGCAAGTGAAGCCTGAAAAGCAAATGTTGGACCCATTTACCCTCAGCAGTGGTCCTCCACAGGGGTGTACATTTTCTCTTGTGCTGCTCTGATTCTGCATCAGTGGCTGCACCTCCAAAGACCTCGCTGTAAACCTCTTAAAGTTTGCTGACAGCACAACTGTTCAACTGCCTTATTCATGATGGTGACAAGTCAGTGTAAAGACATGAGGTGGAACAGCTGGCTGTCTGGTGCATCCAAAACATCCTGGGGCTAAATGCTATAAAAACTGCAAAATAAGGCTAGACTAAAGGAGTAGCCCCCTCCTCCTGCTTTCCCATCAGTGGTTCTACGGTGCTGTCGACACTAATTTGAATTCAATTTCTTCAGGATCTGAAGTGGAGTTACATCAGCTTCAGTCTGACAAAAGCTCAGCAGATCATACTCTACAATAATAATGTCGACACATCCATGAGTGGAGATCGAGGGAGCCGCTCATCACATCATCTACACAGTGAGGAAAATCATTGGCTGCAACTTTCATGTATTTGCGCTGTTGTATGCATATGGGACCCATGTAGAGCTGTCAACACCTAGACCACCACACATGGACATGTGAGGAGCTTTTTCTTCAGAGCTGTCAATTTGAATCTCGTATGCCTCTGTAAGAAAGTACATATAAAATTATTTCTATTATGTGGCTACGAGAAAAAATTCTATTATATGCACATAATTGACACACATTGATTTTATGTCAAACATGTTGCTGCTATTAAACTCAAAGTGACCTGTTTTAATTAAAATAGTAGATGGTTTTAACAACCAAATCATTGTATTCTGATTTTGGTGGTTCCTAGGTTATCATAAGTTCTCCTATTGCTTATTTTGTGCACTTATACCAATTACACACATCACTACACTCCAGCGGCACCTTCCACTACTGCTATGCTGACCTTTACACCACATTTCATTACCTTGAGCAACTGTATGTGCAGATATTGTCTACATCTGTTAATTAAAAACCTTTACATTTAGAACAAACTGAGGGATCACCGCATTAGTTTTTAGTGAGTAGCTTCATTTCTCTGTTAGGTTGTTTGGGTTATTGTCGAATGAAGTTGCTATATTTGTTTGGTACATGGTTTAGTGGGTCTTTTGGCGAGGGTCTTGCTTGTTTTGTCGTGTGTGTATTGGTTTTGGAGTGAGGCAAGTTTGTTGGTTTGGTGGTAAATGTTGCTACCTGATATGCCGTAAAATGAGTTTAATTTGTTTCAGTCTGTGTAACCTCGTGTCATCCTCGGTTGCCTTAGAAATATGTTGGTTTTCCATGTGAAATTACCCACAAGCCCACAAGCAACATGAGGACTAGAGGTCAGTATCAATAAGATCTGGATAGGCAGCTAGAGTGGAATAGAATTACAATATAATAGTACAATTTAAAAAAAGAAAGGAAATGCATCAAACTTTACAAATCATACTATGTAGCAAAATAAATACACTAGGTGATACAATTTATGGAACTTTTTCAACACAGGGAATGCAATTTCACTTTGGTATCTCTGGTTGATGAGTTTTTTCGTTCAGAGTAATTTTGCAGAAATCTTTGGTTTGTGTTGTATCACAACATTCAAGAATGTGAAAATGATTCCTAGTATAATGAAATGGAGTGCCCTTATGCAGCCACAGTCATTACTGTAGGTTAGCAATAAATGGCACTGACCTTTTCCTTTCCTAAATGACTGAGCCAAAGAAACACTAGATATATATATATATATATAAAAAAAAAAAAAACAAGAGCGATTTCAAAGCTGAGGGGAATCTTAATGTCACTGTTTTTTTTGTTGTTTGGACCTCCCGTGGATGCTACACATAAATAGAAATTCTGCAAATAAAGTCAGCCTTTGCTTCACTAATACATTCTGTTCACAATCACCGTCCACAATGACAGTGTACTCTTCAGTGAGTAATGGCACGCAATGGCTCAACATTAATATTGAGCTCCTTGGTATCATCCTCCATTCATGCCCAGGCCTGGAAGAGACAAGCAACACTGGAACCTATTAACATGAGAATGATTAATGAGGCCAGATGAACCCCGTACTGTAAATCATTCTTAAAAGTTGACGCACAGGACGCTGTGTAATTACAAGATCACAAATGACCCTGACAAAATAGTCATGGGAGTATACTGGAGATGGTGTTTAATGTTGATTTATTACATTGTGTTATGTGTGCTGACTCTGACTGGTGAATGGCGCCTGAATTTTGGGAACTTGGAGCATTGTGTAATGGGCCACAGCCAGCCTTCTCACTGTTAGTATAAGTAGTAAGTAAATAATGAAATCAAAAGTGTAATCAATAGTAATGACAGCAAAAATTAGGAAATATGGCTAAAATTGAACAGAATTTGTGTTGCTGTAGACTCATGTAAAACAAAACATTCCTACAATAGAGTCATTTGTTTAGCTAATTATTTCTAGCTAATTGTGTCCTTATTAGTTAACTGTAATTGATGGAGTTCTAGCATAAAATATATACATGGACTGGTGTGGTTGTGGTCCAAATGCTTGTAAAATTCAGTCAGACCTTAGAGTCTTTGGTGCAAAGGCCTTCATCCTTCTAGAAGGCAGACAGGCGGGAGTAAGACAACAGTAAATGGATTGAAGGAGTGAGGTTTTACAGCTGACCCCATGTTTTCACCGCATTCGCATGAAGCTGTCTTTTAGCCGATGGGCCGTATCTTCCAGAATCCACATCCAGCAAAGACAAGTTGTTCAGCCTCACCCCAGAAGTGACACCGCCTCGCCTCGCAGACTAAAACTAATGGTGCATTTCAGTGACCCGGCCCTCGTCAACTTCATGATGTTAAATATTTGAACTTTATGACCATATGGGCTTGGTGCAACTGGAAAACTACAGCAATGGACTGGCAAATCTATCCATAATGTCTAGTTTACATCTTGGTCTTTTTCATTATACAATAATCAATCACCACGAGTCCATATATTAGATAAAGTTTAAAGATATGATGTTCTCCAGCTTACATGAATGCTTCATTAAACAAGTGTTGGGTGTTTACGTGATGATATGAAGCTGGTACATTTGGAATTGTAATACGTACAGATTACTAGTTACCCCATTAAAGAAATGTTAGTAACTTTTGTGAGAAATGTTTAAAAACTGAAAAGTCCCTTGAACAAACTCAATACTGTCAGCACTGTAAAATGAACTTAACATGGTAATATTCTGAATATAAAGCAAGTATTTACACGATACATAGACAGTACATATGTACATACATATAATATACATACATACAATACAATTAGCTATTTATTATTATTATTATTATTATTATTATTACCACCTTGCTAGATGTTGTTTCTATTAATACTTTACAATGTGTAATTGGCTGTTTTTTTCAATAATGTTTTCTTTTGAAGTATTACTTTTTTCATTAGTGTTTTTTGTTATTGTCAATTGAACAGGGTCTTAAAAAGTCTTAAAACATCTAAAAACCAATAATTTGAATGTAAGGCCTTAAAGTGTCTAAAATTCTCTTAAAATCTCATAAAATGTCTTAAATACAATTTTGAAAGGTCTTAAAAATGTATTAACGCTACTTTTATTTAAAACAAATGTGTAAACTTCAGTCTCGGTTTTAAATGTTTTGATTTTTGAAGACACTATAACATAACTACAAAACGGAAGTAAAGTACCTGTGCAGCCCGGTCAGAATTTATCGAGCACAACCAGCTAGTGTACTGTGCACGCACCGCGGCGTGACTGCAGAGAATGGCAGCGGAGAAAACCAAACGAAAGCCCACAGCAAAGCCCAATTATTTGTTGTATAAGATGGGTAAGTGCAAGTTCAACAATTTGTGGCTCCAGAACGAACGATTTAATGCATGGTTGAAGCCGGTGGATGGAAACGTATATGAAGCACACTCCACCTTTTGCAAGAAAACTTTGAAACTTGCAACATTGGGCATCAAGGCATTGGAATACCATGGCAAATCAGAAAAACATAAAGCGGTCATAAAATGCCAGCAGCAAACGCTTTCAATCAGCCAGTATTGTTCCACATCAGGATCTGGAGCATTGAGGTCCAGCACGACCCAGTCTGCTGCAACTCCAGTCGACCTCCGGATAGTGTGGGTCTACACCCACACTAAAAGTGGAGGTGCTCTGGACTTTTCACACGGTAGCTAAGCACCAGTCATATACTGGCAATAAGGACAGTGATGAGCTGTTCCAGACCATGTTCCTGGATTCTGAGATCCTGAAAACTTTTAAGTGTGGAAAAGACAAAACGGCGTACATTGCGTAATTTGGATTGGCCGATTTCATCAGGAGAGACCTCATCTCAAGTTAAGGGCCCGTTCGTACTTTTTTGCCAGTATCGATGTGAAATGGGTCTTAAATTGTATTCATTATGGTCTTAAAAAAGTCTTAAATTTGACTTGTTGAAACCTGCAGAGACCCTGATTGAAGTATTATTTTACTACTGTTCATTGAGGCCATATGTCTAATTAGTTTAATGTTAGTGAAGACGTTCTTAACAACAGGAAACATCTGTTAGTTAGGATTCTTTCAACAGGAAAGGTCTTACCAAAAGGATAACCTTTGCCCTTTCAGTTAGGTACATGCCTACACAGAACAATGGGGGGGACACATTTTATAGCACATTCCAGTTAAGAGTGCACGTGAGCTGGAGGTGAGCCCAGCCGCGGTTATTAGGAGAGGTCCGATTAAAATACAGAATCAGATGACGTTGCGAAAGTCCAACCTACTGTGACTCAGCGGAGTTGTTTAGAAAAGAAATGTGGCAAAGACACCTGATATGGGGGTTCAGTTCCATCATCACTGTGATTGAACTGGACCCTCTGCAAAGGCTTTTACATGTGATCTGAGGATAAAACTTCTGAACTAAGAAGTTGCCGGTTCCCTGATTCTGCTCTCAAAGCTTCCAATTTGAAAAACATTAACACTGTTGTGCTGCTATTGGAACCTCAATTTCCTGAGACTTTTGCCCGAAGTATCAATAAAGGTCTGTCTATTTACATCACAATGACTTCAGTTCCAAAGTGAAGTCAGTATGGAAGCATTTAAAAGTTATACCATCAACAGCCACTGGATTCTAACTGTCATTAAATACAATTATTAGATTTCTACTAGAATTAACAGAATACGCAGTTTATCAACTTAAATTGCAATACCATCACAGCTCTAGTTTTGTTAATGTTACATAAAAAATACATTAAAATGAATGTGTTATGCAAATGTTTGATGCAGTTAACTGCTTTACTGAGTCTGTAAGCTACTACATATAACTACACACAACCATGTGCATGTATTCAAAATGAGGAAAAATGGGATGATACATTTCTTTGGAAGTTTTATGATGTATTTGGTCTAAAAATGCAGATCTCCCAGGATCCAGCCCCTGAACTGGGACACAGCACGAGACACGAGTGTCCTGAACTACATATTAAGTGGCTGTTAAAGGTGCAGTCACTGCAGTATAAGGAATAGAGCACTTAGGACAGTACATATCCCTAGAGAGCACTACTGATAACTGTTTTACATGAGGCTTATCTCACATCTACTTTGTACATATATGTGTAAATATGCACATAAACAGTCACACACATATAAAGCTAGATATACTCTATATAAAAGGAGTGCATAATGAGAATGAATATTTCCATTTAACCCATAAAGACTCAAACATCCACTGTCGACCAAAACCATCTACTGATCTAAATTGTTTAATACCTGTTCATCTATTAATCCTATCAATACATATAAATAACTGAGGTAAAATACAGTTTGTCATCTTTTTATGGTCATCAGATATGATCCATTTGGATGTTCAGAGGCTCCATAGTTACCGTGGAAACACCTTCATCTTCTACAACATTGATTTGCCAGTAAAACCCATGGAGTTGGATCAAAGACAGTGGTTGTAGATGGGTGTTTTAATGTTCAGTTAATGATAGATTTGCTGAAAAAAAAAATCTTTCTTCAGTTTTCTGTTTCTGATATAATGACCCTCAACTTTACTCTGAGCTTTTATGACCATCGACATGATGAGTAAATTAAATATAGAAAAATACATGATTTATACTGAAAAAAATGCAGAATACAGAAGATAACATAACAATAAATGATGATAAATCATTTAAGAAAGGTTAAATATAGAGAAAAGTTCATTTGGGAACTGCCACAAAAATTAACACTGTGTCTTTATGGGTCAATCCCCAACAGTCTAGTAATAGTCAGTTTTTATGGTTCTGGTCTAAACTTTAATGGGTTTGCCCTTGGCCTGAGCCCGACCCTTCCTCTAAGTTGCATGAAAATCAATATGGTCATTTTTGCGTAATCCTGCTGACAGACAGACAGACAGACAGACAGACAGACAGACAGACAGACGGCAGTGATCACATGACCTGGTTGGCAGAAGTAAAAATCTGCTTTTTTGGCAGAGTTAAAGATTGGCAGACAGACATAGTGACAGACTCAAAGAAACTCAAAGCAATTGAGACAGAAAAATCAAAGGGATTTACTGACAGAAAGCCAAACAAACCAAAATGACTGACAGTCTGTGAAATGGGCAGACAGACTCCTGCTGGAAAAAGGTATTTAATGGAATTGAACTGATAGAATACAGCTCCTCCAGATATATGTGGTTTCATGGAAACCCCGATAACCAGCTGGTCAGCATAAAAAAAAATCATCAGACTCTCCAAAGTTGTAAGGAAAAAGGAATAAAGGAAGTCTTCTGCCCATTCTTATTCAACTCTATATTGTGCTGTTTATCAGAGGTGTTGAATCTTTTGGCAGAGTGACAGATGAGAAAGTGAAAGTGAAAGACTGAAGAAGAAAATAAGAAGCTAAACAAATAAGTGTCAATGTCATATGTCAACCTTACCGGGGTCTTTCCTGTTTCGCAGGTGCAACCATTGCACCAAAAAAAAAAAAAAAAAAAAAATGCCACGAACAAGAAGCTCCTTCTTAAGTATTTTATTTTATCGCACAATTACTTTAGAGGTGATATTTAATACAGTACTGAAGCTGGCCTTTACAGCGGGGCGGCACTTAATCTCGAGTGCTGCTTAAACACTTTCTTATCTTGTCCAGGTATAAAAGCGAGTGAAAGTAATGAAGGCTGAATACTTGGTGGCACATACAAATGAACAGGTTTTGACGAGGAAAGTTGTGCAGTTTATGATGCAGAGTGACGCTTGCATATTAAGAAAAACTACTATCATGCAAGCAGTGGCGGCTGGTGAAATAGCGTTTTGGTGGGGCGCAGTATGCAAGTCAGTTTTTGGATACACTATAACCACATACCACCACTAGGGTACGCCAAAGCACACACACCACTATTTTAAATTATTAATTTCAACTAAAATAAAAATACACTGAATGTGTTTTCAGTCATTTATTTTTTGTATGTAAATATCACTTGTCTTCTCAAATGTGCACATTTTTCCATGACTATTGTGAAAGTCAGGCATGTCCCTGAAAAGTGTCTTTTCCGCTGATATTATGGACAATGCATTTAGACCAGGGGCCAAGGTAGGTGGATCACATGGCATAAAAAATAAAGACGGTAAGCCTATGGGACCAAAGCCTTGTTAGTGCTTCTGCCAGGAATCAACCCCTGGTCTCTTGCATTATAGTCAGGAGTATTATCCAACTGCTAATGTACATGCTAGTAGTATTATGTACTGAGCCACCCACTGATATCAATATATAGTGGACGTACATCATTTTGTTTTGGTCAAAAAAGTGTTATGACCACTGGTTTGGACAATTTAGTGACACTGCATTTCTGAGGAAAGTCTGGATTATTTTTGGGATATAATGTTTACTCCTGTGGGTAGTGCTTGGGGTCTCCTATCTCTATTGGATGTAGGTCTACTGCACATGCGCCATTTATATCAAGAGTCTGTTATGGTAAAGGGAGAACATGTCAGTTGACTGCTCACCAGTGCTGGGAGCAAAGTGTTACAAAAGTAATGCAGTAATAGATTGGCACGACTGAACAAAGAATGAAACCAAAATGTATGACTGTGAGTCAAAATCTTAAAATTAACAGTCTTTTATTTCTAAAGTACTAAATAAGAATCACTCAGTGAGGTAAAAGGTCTGAAAAACAAAGATTACAAAAACACAAAATCACTGTCAAAGGAGGAAACACTATAGAAAGAAAAAAACACGATCAAAAACCTCAACATCACTCAATGAGGAAAAAATACAATTCACTTGGTTAAAGTAACAAAAGGAAACTCAAACAAGCACATGGAACAAATGAATTACAAAACCTGACGTGACGAGGAGACAAGACGCTGGTTCTTCTGGCACAAGACAAGACGAACTGGCAGACAACAAAGGGAGACTTGGACAATATACACAGACACAGGTAACAGGGAACAGGTGGAAACAATCAAGGTGTGGAAGACAATCAGACAGACAGGAAAGACAAGTTGCCAGAAACAGAGGAACAAGCCGTTTCCAAAATAAAAGCCACACAACAAAAACATGATTATACTTTCCTAGACATGACATAACGCAGTAGTGTAAGGCATTACTAATCAATTTTCAGTAATATGTTACTCAGTACATGCCTAATTGTGCTTGCGTTACAACACACTTTTCGTTCAACACACATTTAATTGCTCAAATGAAAAAAAAAAAATAGCAAGACCGTGAGACCTTAAGGAATCAAAAATGCATCACAACAGTTCTACTTCCTGTTGGTGTTCAGCCAATGGGTGAAGACGACAGAAGACAGTCCATTGCTCACATGGACGTATACTCATTACTAACCCTAACCCTGATTTACAGAAGCTAGTCAGCATGACACCTGTGATTAACAATGACAAGGTAAGCTAACATTTCTATGACTAGTTAGAATTTTTTTATCAATTGTGGATTTATCTACTGCGTCCTCGGTGCTGCCCCCTGTTTGAACATGGAAAATGTTGAAAAAATGCAAGTCTTCCTGCTGGGATTGGAACATCGCAGACCATAGCGTTACTGAGCTATCCATCCACATGTACAAATTTATGCGTAACAAGGCTCTCCTATCTGTTGTAATTCTGAGACATTAATATGGTAAGGTAAGGAAGTACTTTTAAATAACAGTAACAAATAATCTGTAATGGATTACAGTTTGGAAGTAACTTGCACAACACTGCTGCTCACTAAACAACCAAAACATTTTTAAACTACACTTGAATGCAGGTTAGACATGGTACTCACAGGCTGTATCACAGCACATTTATTTAAATATGCATGTTTTTGTAACATTATTTCATGTGATTCCTATTGTCTTCTTCATGTGAGACAGGTGGGGCTCTATTGATGAGCTCCCACTGCACGCGAGTATAATTAGACTCCCATGTCAAATGTAAAAATGCCATAATTTTCTTTTTTAATTCCACTATCTGGAGTGAGATTACAGTTTCAACATATACTTCTGCAGCAGCTTTTCTCCATGGGAGCAGTTCAAAAGACTGCAGAGGTGGTGAAATAGGCCCAAGATCTGGTATCATGATATAAAGTGAAATAAAGAGTAAAGTGATTTTTATTTTACTTGCCCACCTGTTTTGTAGCATTAAAAATGGATTCAATGATTCGTGACCTTATGTTTTATTCAAGTGTATCAGCAGCTTGGAGAAAGAGCACCTCTTGTGACTCCAGAGTAAACAATAAGGTTATCTGCCAAGTTAAGGTTATTTGTATAAGTCGGAGCTGCCCACATTTGGCAAACCGCGTTGTGTTGAAATTTATCAGGCAGCATTTCAATCAGCGGAGCCATGTATCACTTTGACCTGAGTATAGAATCTTTAAAATATAAACACAGCCAGCACATAAGCTCTCCTTCCTCCATGCTCACTTCTGAATTCTAGGACTCGGGGCAAACCAGAGGACATCAAAGTGTCTTTATGAACCCACTGCTTTTAAGTACAACATGCCCACAGCGTCTCCACATCACACACTTTTGCAATGAGCTCTCTGTCAACAAACAAGCAGTGTTACTCACAAGGTTACTTTGCCAGTTGGAGCATGTTATTTAATCAGGTTCTGCTCTCTCTCAACAATAACAATATTATCTTAACAAAAACATGTCATTATTTTATTTATCGAATGCTGCTCGATGAAAAAAAAAATCAAGGCCCATGTTTTGCTTCAAAAATATTTTCATGAAAAAGCTACTTTTTTTGCCAGTCTGTTGATAAGTCTCTCCCTCAGTCAAATGATGCCCTCGAACCATTAAACTGCCTCTGACCTGCACAGAAATGCATCTGAAATGCAAAGATTACTGAATCACTTAGAAACGCATACTTTCTTTAACTCAAACATACAAACTTAAAGTAGCATAAAGAGAAAAGACATGTTGTGGCATCCATTTTGCATGTTTTACACAGTATCTACCTCTGCTCAGTGTCACTTAATGCAAAATATCACCATGCAATAGAGGCTGTTCATTTTTTTCCACATTTATGCCATTAGATCAATGTAAATCAGATCGTTTTCAGGAAAGTTTTCATCTACATGAGCCCACATAAATATGTAGTAGACCTGTCTTGGGATACTGTGATGTTCAGGATCCTAAAACAGTTTCCCCCTGTACACACTCAAACATGGAAACTGAGTTTTCCAAACTCTCCACTTTGGACAGAGTTTTCAGAAATAATAATTTTCAGTTTTCATATAAACGTAATAAATGAGAAATATCCTTTTTTCCCAGATACGTGTACACATGACATGTATGTGACTGTTCAGGCAGAAAATTGTTAAGGCATAACAATGTTTTTTTTTAAATTATTATTATAAGGAATGGGTACTGAAATCCAAGCTATACTAAAAAAAAACAAACAACAAAAACTAAAGCAAATATTAATTTTCTAACTTTTAAATTACATTTAATATGTGAAACTTCAAAAATCAAGCTAGTGTTGGCCTTTTATATATATTCTATACATAATTCTCATTCTTGTTGAAGCCATAGACTGTAAAGATTTTTAATGAGCGACAAAGATAGTGTGTGTCACTGCTTTGGTCATTTATTGTTATTATTATTATTATTATTATTGTTATTATTATTATTATTATTATTATTATTATTATTATTTATTTATTTTTATTTTTTTTTACGAGGACACATGTTATCTGGTTAAGTCCAAACTGAAAAAAAAAAAGACTCTGGAGGCCGACTCATAAATATAAAATAAAATAAACTGCTCATAAATGTTATTTTTACTATTTATTGTTAAATGTGTCTGTTATCTGTGTGTTGTGTTCGCTGCTGCCTTTATCTCGGCCCGGACTCTCTTGCAAAAGAGGTTCTTAGTCTCGATGGGCTTTTTTTCTTGGTTCAATAAAGGTTAATAAATAAATAAAAGCTGAAATGCAGGTATAAGGACAGGAAAGGTCCAGAAACAGGTGATGTAAAGTAGCCGTCCTTACAGATATTCCTTCCACCTGACAGCCGCCTGTGTGTCTGTGAGTGCAGAAGGAAGAGACAGCTGATGAAAGAAATCACTGCCGACTGTAATTCCACTGCCGAACTGTAAATTGGCAAAAAGTCTGGAAAGGAAACTCTGAATGGAACTTTGAAAATGACTTAACTAACAAGCTTTTGTGCAAAAACTGGGCTTACAGCAACGAAGAAGAGGACTATGTGCGAAGCCATCATCAACGAGGGGGGACAGTGTCCGGAAATCAGACTCTAAGGTGAGTTGATAACCTTAACAACAAGCCTACAACTACAGACAGAGTGTTAGTTTTATTTATTATTTATTTAACCCTTTAACCCCTGACGTGTCTGTGTTAAGTGTTGTGAATGTATGATCAATTTTAAGGCAATGGCTACTGCCACAGTACTGTGGCACGGAAATCGGTTTGTCTATTGCCACAGAGGCAATCAAATGTTAGCATTTATACTAGAGCCAATCATGGATACTGTTACATGAACTCATAAGCCTCTTGTTGCCAGAGTACTGTGGTGATATATGGCGTATACTTGAATGCATTCTTTTGTGCATTTTGTTACCACAGTACTCTGGCAATTGATGGAAGAAACAACAAATTAGTGAAAGTATATAGTATAGAATAGAAATTATTGTTCTAAGTGCTCGATGTGTTGTTGTTTTATGGTGGTGTTTGCTCTGTGCAGTCAGTGAGATTGAAGCTGGAGAAGGTGGGCGGAGCTACATGATGGATGGGCAGTGTGCCGTTTACTTCTCAGTTCTGTGTGAGTTCTGTGTCAGTTCAGTGTATTGAGTGCTGTGCTCCGAATTCTGCACTCTGAACGTTGTCCCAGTGGCTGATTTATATCAATGGCCAAGATTCAAACTCCAGTCTTCCGCATTGCAATCCAAAGCCTTACTTACTGAGGTAAATCTCCACAGTTTGACCTATTTGTTATCTGATTGATTGTGACAGCAGGGTCACAGGTTACTAATCTACACATGATATAACGAGGACGCTGATTGGCTCTTTGGCAATAGACAAACCGATATTTCATGCCACAGTACTGTGTCAATAGACACTTCTTTATTTTAAATGTTGGTAAAAATTCAACCGTTTGCTCAATAGGAAAAATTTAAAAAGGTGCTGAGAGAATAGACCTTATTCTTTCCATAGACATCTGAGCATGCTCTAGTGCACCCCCGCTGCCTGTGTAATGGGGGAAAAACACGGAGCAGTTCTGGAGTTATTTTTACTGTAGTTCCCAGTGTTGTGGTGATTTTCCTTTTTTTTTTTTTTTCCTGTGTTTTTACTGAGTTTTGACAGTGTAACTGTTTTTGGAGTTCAAGCAGGTGCCAATAGCAGCTGGACTGATTTAGTAAAAAAGAGCCCAAAACAAAACCTACTGGGCCAAAATTCAAATCCTTGTTGTTGTTCAGTGTGTTCCAGTTCACAGTTCATGTTC
>JAPQRQ010000013.1:10690900-10702383 GCA_037367365.1 Apogon talboti | reverse complement strand
GATATTTGACAGTTTTTGCGATATTTCAGTGTTTCCATTACCAATTTTCTATTGCGCAATTAAATTTTGCGCATTTCAGGGGGTTATGGAAACCCAGCTATTTACAATTTACTGCATGTTATAATACTGATAAAACATCTTCTTCTCCAGCTTCTAGTACAGGCATGAGTGAAATTACCGTAATGATCCAATAAAACCTATAAAGCGCAATGTCTCAGGTTTCAGAAACCATTGGAGTTTTTCCAATTGCACAAACAGTGAAAGAGTTACAGCCATCCAAACTGTATATCCACAGGGTGTGTCAGTGATGACACATCAGGTTTAAAAAGATAAATTAGTCCCAATAGTCTATTCTCTTTATGCCTTTAGACTCAACAGTGCAGCCTCCGGAGCTTCAAATAAATGGCATTGAATCTGTTGCTTTAACCAATGAGATTTCATGTCAGCCACAAGGGAGCGATCTAGCAAGTATACGATGGCATCATTTGATTGGACGGTCAAAAAGCAAATAGAACACGCTCAGCTAGCAAACTGTATCTGTAGCAAGTTAAAATGCATTTGATTATATTTAATAGCTGTTTTTCAAACCCACAATGGCTGAAAGAGGAGAAGAAATTGATTTGATTGCAGATATACTTAAAAAAAACAGAACAGAATAGAATACAATTGAAAAGCCTTTATTGTCAACAATATAAATAATTTTTATTTTAAAAAAAGGTGAGAAAATAAGAATAGAGAAAATATACATTTACAAAAAACTTAATTGTAAAATAAGAAAATAAAGTGTAAAACTTTACGAAGAGTAAAATGAGAATAGAACTAAAGCAGAATATAAAAGAGAAATAAAATTTTAATAGACACACTATTAACAGTATATATATCTATGACAAGTCTATAAAAATAGTGCATTTAATTTTGAAAAAAATAGTGAATAAATATTGCATTGTTATTGCAAGAACGGGGAATTTCGCTTGAACTGCAGATGATTATTACAAGAACACACATAATAAAGGCACATAATTCACATTATAGATAAGCAGTAGTTTAAGGGAGTATAATGTATTTTATTAACATTTATATGTTTTTGTCATTTTATTCAGTGAATGTTCATGATTCTTGAGGTGATATATGTGGTTCAGCTGTGGCTGTAGTGAAAGGAGACCTGCTGAGTTGTTTTCATGGGGTTTCTTGCTTTAGTAATGGCATTTGCTCTCGCTGCATGAGATACCTGTCTGATGCAATGCCCTGTTATATTTTGCTTTTTGTATGTTTTGATGGTATAGTATTGATTTTAGAAGGTGGGTAAAGTCATTTAGAACACCACTGAAGGCCTACATGTGAAATTGAGGGACTGTAACTGGCATAGTGGTAGAATTTCAAAGCTTACAATCTCCTCTACTCAAGCATAACATCAACAAGCATCACATGTGATTTTTAAACTGTGGTGAAGTCAGTCACACATACATGATGATTCGTCTCATCTGACCTTATTATATGTCGCGTATAGAGGCTTTGGCATCAAAGTGACAAGTAATTTAGTGTGGACCCGGTCACCTAGAGCGAGCACGGACATGTGGAGAACACCCAGGAAGTGTCTCCAATCTGGCGGTGTCGATCACAGCAGATGGAGTGAACGATCGGCCAAGTAGCCTCTGTTGTCAGCGCCGTTCACAAATAGCGCGGCACACTGCAACTTCACAGGGCGATTACAAAACAAGACACAGGCAAAGATGAATTGCCCTCACCCGCTGCGTAGCATTAAAGGACAAGCCGGGCTTTTTCTTCTTTTCAAACCCAGGCGATAGCTGTTCCTTATGGTGCGTTACCCTCGACGCAGACATGAAAAATGACCACAAAGATCAAAGCGCAGTGTCAGACAGTCCACAGGGAAGAGATGCACACATACCATTGAGAGTTGCATACTGCAGACTGGTTGATGCAGGGGGGAGGGGGTTGTCTGATAGAAGCAAAGCTATCCCAGACATGGAGCCCAGTGGGGGGGCTATGCGTTATGTAGGACATGAAAATATTTTTTGAAGTTGTAAGTAAGTTCAAAAGCCCAATTTTTCACCATTAGGCTCCATGTCCTTGAAGGACAGCTAATAAATTCTGAGTCAGAAAATCAGTATGTGAACGAAGACATAAATCCTAAAATGTCATTTAGCATTAAAAATCATATAACCAAAGACATATGGACCCCCCAGGCCTATAGCTCATCATCAGTGCTTGACTGATGATTCAGTATGCTTCTTGTCATAGATAGAGTCGCTCATATTTTGGGTGTCATATACTCTTGACTGTGAAATTTTAATTACAGTAAATTTATAGCAACTGCAAATCAGTGCTCAGTTTACATTCAGTGCATTGGTGAGAAAATATCTCACTGTTGCAGTAAAATTATCCTCCAACAAAAACCTGTGACATTTAATACAGCAGTGCAGGATAGTGCCCAAGCCCAATGTCTCACTGGCCCTGTCCACATTTCTGAAATATTCACATAGCAGGCAAGATCAAGGACGGCGCTTGATTTCAATGTCACCTCTGTTGATGAAACCAATGTAGAAAAAGGTACCCTACCGCCACACTTAACACCAGAATATGTTTTATTCAAATATGAGTCTTTATTTTGAAATGCAGTAAAAGGTAGCAAATGTTTTACCATTTTTTGTGCTGTTCTAATACATAAACTGTATTTACATTTGTCAGAGCCAGCAATGCCTAAAGAATCAGAATCACTAACCTGCATTTACATCCTACATTTTTATATTTGTTCCATGAAGATATAGTAACCCTTCAAACCCTGAGCATAAAATGGTCTGCCTGTACTTTTATTTCTTATTTTGACTATAAAAAGGTTAGAAAACATGCTGTGAGTGAATCCGTTTACTGCATGTTATAATATTGCTAAAACAGCTTCTTCTCACAGGCATGAGTGAAATTACCGTAAAACCTATTACAATTACAATAAAACCTATCTCAGGTTTCACAAACCATTAGAATTTTTCCAATTGCGCAAACAGTGAAAGAGTTACAACCATCCAAACTGCATATGAATAGGGTGTGTCAGTGATGACACATCGGGTTTTAAAGAGATAAATTAGTCCCTATAGTCTATTCTCTTTATGCCTTTAGACTCAACAATGCAGCCTCCGGAGCTTCAAATAAATGGCAATGAATCTGTTGCTTTAACCAATGAGATTTCATGTCGGCCACAAGGGAGCGATCTCGCAGGCATGCAATGACATCATTTGATTGGACGGTCAAAGAGCAAGTAGTCAGAGCATGCTCAGCTAGCAAAACTGTATCTGTAATGACTAGGTGAAGTTAAAATATTAAATTTAATATATTTATTTAGATTTAATAGCTGTTTTTCCAACCCACAATGGCTGAAAGAGGAGAATAAATGGATTTGATTGCAGATATACCAAAAAATAGAATAGAATGAAATAAAATAAAATAGAATACAATATAATATATTAGCCTTTATTGTCATTGTGTGTGCACAATGAAATTAGAAGTGCTACTCCAGTCAGTGCAACAATATGAACAAAAAATAAATAAAATAAGAAAACAAGAATAGAGAGAATATAAAATGTATCATTTGTCAGAACCAGCAAGGCCTAAATAATCAGAATCTCTAACCTACAGTTACACCCTTGTTTTTATATTTGTTACATGATGATCTATTAATTTAGTCCCAAAAGTCTATTTTCTTTATGCCTTTCGAATCAACAGTGCATCCTCAAATAGGCTCCTTGTCAATGATTCAGTTTGCTTCTTGTCATGGATAGACGCGCTCATATTTTGGGTATTATATACTCTTGCCTGTGAAGTTTTAATTACAGTAAATTTATAGAAACTGCAAATCAGTGCTGTTGCAAAGCTTGCATTCAGTGCACGGGTGAGAAAATATCTCATTGTTGCAGTAAACTTATCCACCAACAAAAACACTTAAGACAGCTGTGCAACATTTCCACCATATACAAAATGCATTATTTTCAGCATCAGCCACCACGAGAAAATTAAATTTGTGAGTGGTATCCAGCAAGTCTGACCTTTATCAAAAGTAATTTTCAACAGAGGGGTTTACCACACTCCACACGGACCACACGCATAGCACACCATTGATTAATAGGGTTCATTTAGTTATTTCTTCATAGTGTTGACCTGCATCACTGTGTGATCAACCTACAAAACGTGAAACACTGAGAGCCAGGAGTGTTTTGAGTGCGGAGCAGCACGAAACCCATCAGTACAGGCCGCCATGGTTATCACTTTTCCCCATTTTACATCTTTGGTGATCAACAGTCTGTGCCAATCCGGCGGGGTAATTGGCCGTACATCTTTGCTAGTGAAAAGGTTAATTAGTATGCTATTATGTGGGTGATTGAAAGCTATGATAAATAATGTAATGGGCTTTACTCAAGATTTGTTTTTCTGCAGTGTACTGCAACCTGTAGTGTCTGGTTATTTAGTTTATTTGTCTGTATTGATGATATTGCATTTCTGTTGATCGCTTTTATTTATAGATGTTTGCAAAGTAAAAAGCATCCTCCCAGCTGCATAGTTACAAGAACCCAATCTGCATCTGCAGTCGGCTGTAATGTAGTAAATTCTGCTGTTTGTACTGTCTATCACCCTGACACTGGGTTAAACAGTAAAACAGAAATACAGCGGCAACCACAATTATCACATTCAATAAAATAGACTGGATACAAAGGCATAAAAATAAATCTCCAGGCCATTTTTTCTTAAATCAGACAAGCAGTTTATGTGGTTAACTCTTTAAAACCTGACGTGTCATCGCTGACACAACCTGTCCATATGCAGATTAGATGGCTGGTATATTAATAAACATATGGAGCAACAGTTCACTACACTTCAACCACAGAATTCTATTCATGAATGAATGATTTGTCTTTTTCTTTTCATTTAGTGTAAAAGCCTGTTAATTGAATTATACTTGTACTGTATACTTAATGAAGAAGAATCCTTTAGCACCTTAATGTGTTTTCTATTGGCCTTATGGGCTTTTGTAGACAAATAGCACAGGGTAGATGTGACACAAATGACAACATTATATAAAGAATTTACTGATAATGATGGGGTAGAGTTTTAGGTTGGAAATCTGAAAGCACTCATTCACTACTCTGGGGTTGTCAAACATACGGGCTGTGGGCAAAAACCGGCCTGCCAAAAGGTTCAATCCGGCCCGTGGGATGAATTTGCAAAGGGCAAAACTTACACTGAAGACCGTAACTCTTTAAAACCTGACATGTCATCACTGACACACCCTGTGCATATGCAGTTTGGATGGATGTAACTCTCTCACTGTTTGTGCATTTGGAAAAATTTAAACAGTTTCTGAAACCTGAGACATTGCACTTGATGGACACGTGGCATGTTGTTGTTTATGTCCGGTAATCCTGCACATGCGCAGTACGGTGGAGGGCAAAACCACCGCTCCAGCTAAGAACAAAACATAGCTAAACAACCGCTGCCGTTGTCGTTTTAGAAATATCTGCTCAAAAAGTAAAATCAAAGAGATACGTATGACTAGTTTAGATCACCTTTGTGCTGATGATCGCGAAAGGTCCAACGCAAAGCTAACAGTATTTAGCGAAAAGCTTCCAGACCCGTTTCAAATAGGTGACGAACTGTCCACAGAATAGACGGCTGCAACCCAAAACGAACCTGACGGGTCGGGCCGGGTTCGGACAAAAATTTTGGAGTGCTGTTCGGCTTTGGGTCGGGTTCGGTCGCATCATGTTTAATGTGTGTGTTGCACAAATTGTTATTTAATTAAGGTAATGTTTACATACCACAAATGCGTAAACAAGTGAATTTAATGACAACCTATATGTGGGAGCAACTGGATTTAACTGATCGGGTTCGGTTCAGGTCGGGTTTGGACGCAATTGTGTAGGGCACGGGTCAGGCTCGAACAGAAATATGCGGCTCATGCAGGGCTCTACGGCAGAAATGTCCTCCAGTTCAGTATGGACATCTATAACTACCTCATCAACACACCAGGGGTTTACACAGCAGAGGACATGAAGACATAGAAGTCACTAGATGGATATAATGTACCACTGCAATGAACACATGACCACCGTGTGTTCACACTCTCATGGCTGTTAACCATACCTTTGGCCGTTTTTCATCAGCTGGAAACCTGTGAAAATGGAATACCCTAAAACGAATGACACAAATGACTGTAGTCGTTCTGATAGGTAAAGTATATGTATACCGAATGACATAAGTATAAACCAGAGGGAGAGGTTATTTCACCTACCAGAACAACGACCATCATCAGTTATTGGGCGTTCACGTACCAGACCTCTACTGTCATTCCTCATTGGTGTCATTTGTTTTAGGGTATCCCTGTGAAATTTAACATTGCTGTCCTTCTTTGGTCTGTTAGTTCATCCTAAGGCACTACAAGTGTTAACCATATTGATAGATTTTTCAGTTGTTAACATGTCATGGATGTATTTAAAATTAGCGTGGTCTTTTGTCAACTTCACGGCTAAAACCAATGCAGGATGCTGGAGGAGCAGAATCTTTTTGCCCCCTAGTTGGAGGCGGAGCAAAAAAACACTTGCATGTGACGTCACATGGCAACGTGTCCATAGGCTTTATTGGGTCATTACAGTAATTTCACTCACGTCTGTACTAGAAGCTGGAGAAGAACCTGTTTCATCAGTATTGTAACATGCAGTAAATTGTAAATGATTGCTAGATTTTGAAAGATCTCCAAAATAAAGTGCTCTGGAAAAATGGACTCCTTCACAGCATATTTTCTAACCTTTCAGTTAGTCAAAATAAGAAAAAAAGTCCAGGTGGACCATTTTAGACTTGGGGTTTAAAGGAATTAAGGAGGACATTTTTGTAGCTGTGTTAGCAAATGCATTAGTTTTCAAGTATGTGCATACTGAGGAGTAAAAGTAAGTCATATTTATCATCCTCATTTATCCTTTATCAGATTATCAGATTTTTTTCAGATATGCGCTAAACCAGACCACCTTGCAAAATTACGATTATGGTTTCGTGCATGGATTGATGTTATGATTTTTCCTAGGAAATAAAAAAAGGGGGGGGGGAACAGGCAGACAGCTTGTTTCCTTATGTATTACCATATGATGGATGTTACAGGGTGAAATAACGGTGAAATGTCCCTACACCAGAGCAGAAAACACACATCGATCATTAACATAAAGCTTGTGTGCAGTTCCAAGTCCCTCGCTACATGCGTTCTGAAAACTTTAACCTGAACCTCATGTTAAAGTCATGACTCATTCACAAGGCAGTGATAGAATGAGGTCAACAGGGTCAAGGCTATATGGACGTTAAGTAAATGCAAAAACATGACGTGTCTTTACATCAACTCGCTCACGTGTAAGTGCACTTCCCTTCATAATAAATAGATCAAAGAACTTCCCCATTTTCCCTTATTTTTTGACCTTTAGGTCATCTGATGCTAACATTCCGCCATATCATCTACGGCCAGCATTATCTGAAAGACAGAAACCGTGCTAGTCATTGATTATTATAACATTTTCAGTTTGTTGTTAATATTTCAGTTTAACCCATAAAGACCCAAGCAGCCAAGACTGACCAAAATCATCTATTGATCTAAAATATTTAATAACGAATCCTATCAATACATGTAAATAATTCAGGCAAAATACAGTTTGTCATCTTTTCATGGTCATCAGATATGACCCATTTGGACGTTCAGAGGCTCCATAGTTACTGTGGAAACACGATCATTTTCTTCAACTTCTTGATCTTTCTTGATTCACTAGTAAAACCGATGGAGTTGGATCAATGACACTGGATGGACACACTTGCTTTTACTTTCAGTTATTGATATCTATGCTGAAAAAGTCACTTTTCCTTGAGTTTTCTCTGTTTCTGATAAAATAATCCTCAACTTTAATTTGAGCTTTAACTCTTTAAAACCTGACGTGTCATCACTGACACACCCAGCGAATATGCAGTTTGGATGGCTGTAACTCTTTCACTGCAATTGGAAAAATTCCAACAGTTTCTGAAACCTGATACATTGCGCTTTATAGGTTTTATTGGGTCATTACGGTAATTTCACTCATGCCTGTACTAGAAGATGGAGAAGAAGCCATTTTATCAGTATTATAACATGCAGTAAATTGTAAATGATTGCTAGATTTTGAAAGATCTGGGAAAAAAGTGCTCTAGAAAAATGGGCAAATGCTTTCACTCATAACATATTTTCTAACCTTTTAATTAGCCAAAATAAGAAAAAAAGTCGAAGCAGACCATTTTAGGCTTAGGGTTTAAAGGGTTAATGAACATCTACATGATCAATGAATTAAACATTGGAAAATACCTGATATTCAATGAAAAAAATGCAAAATGCAGAGGATAATATATTAAGAAATGTTGATAAATCATTTAAGAAAAGTTAAATATAGGGGGGAAAAACTATTTGGGAACTGCCACACAAGTAGCACTAGGTCTTTATGGGTTAAGTCATGATGGGAAATGTAAATGTGAAACAAGGCTCAGTCTCCTATTACCAATTTTAGATCATTTACAGACATACTTCTATGAATAGAGATGAGCTCAGATGGCATGTGAAATGAAACTGATACCAGAAGCTGCTCAGAACTGGGTGTTCAGAAGTGTTTAGGCCATTCATCCAGACAAATCTGGACTCAGCAACGTTAGATCCCTCTATGGCTCTTTGTTGTCCTTCGGTCTGGGGAGATTACAGACCAGCTGTGTTGATAAATGTGACAGACTGATCTCAATAAATGGCGTTGTATGTCATGCCAGTTCTTATGGCATTTGGCGTGCTATACCTACACATTTTCGACCTTTCGAGTGTTATTCAAGGCCATTTGGCTTCCAATGGCTTACATTAACTAACAATCACGTGTCAATTTATGCCAAGATCTCTGGTTCACGTAACCCCAACCCCTAACCCTCAGTGCATGGTATTTGACCCATCAATTCAGGTTGGACAGGGGGCTAATAACGGTGTGAACATACGCGTTAAGCTTATAATGCATACAGATAACACACAAATTGAAAGTGGCGTGTATATTTATGCAGAGTCATGATATCACATTGAACGTGACTATTCTGTATGAAACTAATTGAAGTCACGTTGCATAATTTCCAGGCTTTCTCTCAGCTCTAAAAGAAAACTTTCACCACCAACAAAGAAAGTTGCCAGGTACAGCATTTCCTAAAGCTGGTATGCCAACTAACACAGTTTTTTTTTTTTTAGTTTACTGTGAGCCGGTTTGATTAATCACTGTGACACACTCTATGCAATGAGCCCATTCCTTCAGTATTGATATTCCTAAAGCGCGGGGATCCTGCAGAAGCACTATTCTATTGTTGGTCCCAACCCACAGTTTAGCAAACAGGGCTGTAAACTATATGTAATTGTTTGATTCTCAATTATGTAGGCAGCTTATAATCTGTGCCAGAAGGGGGACTGCTTAATCACAGCAGAGTGGTGAGATATCACTGTCAACAGGCATTTGTCTACCACGGTGGTAATCTATAGCTCCACTCCCAATCATGATCACATTATAACCCAGACACAGAGCAAGTTGAGACAAGAGGGATACAAATATTTTGTCATGCTACTCATACATTTCCCTGATTAAAATTTCGATAACATCCTGAGGGGAAATCATTGCCATGTATAATTCATTATCAAACAACCCTCAGGCATTTAATGGAATGATGTAGAAACATTCCACACACACCTGCAGCTCAGGGTGTTAATTGTTTAAAGCATATATGAATGCGAATAACACATTTCTACAACACACTAAATGTATGATTTTATATCTATGTTGCTTAAACACTTTTATGTTCAACTCTACAGTTAGGTGCTGCTGCATTCACAGCAGCGAGTGCACAGATGTGCATTGGTCTTCCTGACTGACACCAGCTCTAACATGACATTTCACCGATGGCTGTGGCAGATACTTACTGTATCTGTTACTTTGTGCTCATGAATGTTTTTCAATTTTTTCTCATCCAAAAATGTTGTGATGACGGCCACGAATAATTAACATCTAATTTTTGTAATTTTGGATTGAAAATTTGTTTTTGTTCCTGGACAAACATAACAAATGTAATGATGAAAACAACAAAACTTACTGTAATTTTGTCAGAATTTAAACAAAATTTCCAAATTTAGGCCAAATTTACATAGTGTTTGCAACTGATGTGCATATATTTGAATGTAACTGAATTTACATACTGTTTACACCTAATTTATACAAAATTTGCACTTCGGGTACACCAGCTTTAAATATAATTTAAAATGAATTTACATTTAATTTGAAGCGGATTTCCACTTTGTCTAATTTCCAAGTAATTTATGATCGATTTACATTAAATCACCCTCAATTTGTAATACATACTGTCATTTTACATTTTAAACTGTCTGTACACATAATTTACATTCAATTTAAGCCTGAAATACACTTGGTTTACACTAAATTTACACCAATTTTACACTATACCTAATTTATCCTTGATTTATACCTACTTTATACTGAATTTGCACTAAATTTAAACTTGATTTACACCATATTCACATTTTATTTACATCAGATTTACACTTTGTCGTCAGTTCATTTGGCAGAAAATTATTTATTGATCAAAATAAATAAATAAAAGTGGAGTAGCATCGTAAGAAAAAAAATCAAACTCATGCCAGGGCTTATATAGATAGTCATAACATGCTCAGAATTTTCAATTGGGTGTCCGCCTCCACACTGTGCCTGTGGAAACCCATACTCTAGAGGAGATACAGAAAAGAAAAAAAGAATGAGACAAAATGATATGTGTAAAGAAGATAAACTCGGAATAGAAATGTGTAAAAATGCACAAGCTGACTGAATAGACCCAAAGTGAAGAGGGATGCAGTTACTCAGAATTGCGGGAGCAGTATATAAATACATACTGTTTATCACTGTGAGAAAACATACCTATAGTTTCTAGTAAGAAATGCTATATGTTGTTGGAAATTCCACTCCATGCAGAAAGTAAGGAAGAAAAAAGCCTACATGATAACAGCCACGTCCTTTTCAATTTCACATTTAACATCAAGGCTATATACAGTATTATTACCGCAAACTTATCTGGCCATCAGATCGCCTTGCACGCCTTCAAAGCCCGGTCAAAATGCATATATGCTTTTGATCCAATACCCCCACCCCCTTCCTTTATCATGTTGCAGCAGGATTATTGGGATCACTGTCTGTCGGAAGCAATCTGAGGCCTCAGATAGAAGCATGACCAGCCAAACTCTGTTTTTCTGCTTGGTTAATCCGACAGCACCTTCTGAGGAGATCCAATTAAATCTCTCCTTCAAAGAATATGTGACTGTTGCTATATTGTCACCATCTGTTAAGATACAGGATCCTTTAAAAATGGAATCGGGATTGAACAGGACCAACATTGTGACT
>JAPQRQ010000013.1:10602674-10614189 GCA_037367365.1 Apogon talboti | reverse complement strand
CATTCAGTTCATACTCAAAACTGATAGAAGTTAATGTGTAATATGAACGAGCACACGAAAAAATAGGATTTCACCAAAAAATCTGAATTGTGCATTAAGACCTGCTGTCTGAATGGAGCGTATCATGACAGCAAAGTGATGTCAGAACAGTTTGCTCCTGGAGTGACTCATCAGCTTTTTGTGTACTCATTATACAAGGCAGAGACAAACCCTCAAGAAAAAATCTAAGTGGAGTCCTTTTGTTTTCATATGTGTGGGTGTTGATGCTATGACACACATTGATTTTATATATAGATGCAATTGAAACATGTAGGACTGAGTCTTTGTTCGAAATGTTGACATGCCATGTATCACAGTAGGAGAGAAACGAAACATCTGCTAGGCGAGGGGATTTATAGTGAGCTGTCTCGCCACATAGGCTAGCTCTATATCATACGGTCTGTGAATGAAGGGTAGAGGTACTTTGACACAATAAGTGCAGATTTGTGATTAAATGTGGTATTAGTCATACATCAAATACGACTGCACTGGCAATCATCAAGTGAAATTATTGCCAATGAAAAAACTCAGATTTGAGATTAAGTCATTACTTATATGACCTACATCTATATAATTTTTTCTTTTTTTTTCTCTTGTAGGGATGGCTAGTTACAGATCTGCAATGCGGCCATGCATAGGCAGACAGCTGCAACATAAGCAGTTAAGCACAGTTAACTCAAGGAAAAAAGCTCAGATTATCAAACAGAAGGGAAAATGTGATATTTAGAGCCAACTGTGTTCTTTCAGCTTCCAATAATGATTCATTCCACATACTTACTGACAAAAATCAATTAGTCCCCCCCCCCTTCTTTTGTCCTTATTATCTTTAGTTTGTGGATGTATTTATGTACACGTGCATACATGCATGGCAATATTAATAGTAATATTTGTATGCATGTGTGTATCTGTATGTTTATTACTTGCTGTTTTAAGCCTGAAAGACCCAAACAGCTAACAACGACCAAAACCATCTACTGATCTAAAATGTTTAGTAAATGTAGGTCCACTAATCCTGTCAGTACATGTAAATAATTGGTGTACATTGCAGTTTGTCATCTTTTCATGGTCATCAGATATGACCCATTTGGACGTTCAGAGGCTCTGTAGTTACCGTGGAAACACCGTCATCTTCTACAACATTGATTCACCAGTCATTGATCCATGGAGTTGGATCAATGACAGTAGATGGAGACACTTGATTTTATGTTCAGTTAATGATGTATTTTGCTGAAAAAGTCACTTTTTCTTCAGTTTTCTCTGTTTCTGATATAATAACCAATCAACTCTAATCTGAGCTTTTATGAACATCTACATGATCAGTAAATAAAATTTAGGAAAATACCTGATATTCAATTTCATAATAAATGGCAACAAATCACTTAACTCTGTAAAACCTGACGTGTCATCACTGACACACCTTGTGCATATGCAGTTTGAATGTTTGTAACTCTGTCACTGTTTGTGTAACTGGAAAAATTCCAACGGTTTCTGAAACCTAAGATGTTGTGCTTTATAGGTTTTATTGGATCAATATTGTAAATTCACTCATACCTGTACTAGAAGCTGAAGAAGAAGCCATTTTAGCACTATTATAACATGCAGTAAATTCTAAATAACTGCTTGATTTTGAAAGATCTAAGTGCTCTGGGAAAATGGGCAAAAGGACACACTCACAACATATTTTCTAACCTTTTTATAGTCAAAATAAAAAAAAAAGTCCAGATGGACTATTTTAGGCAAAGGCTTTAAAGGGTTAAGAAAAGTTAAATGTGGCAAAAAAATATTTTGGAACTGCCAGAAAAGCAGCCCTGGGTCTTTATGGGTTAAACAATTTTTGTGGCCATACGAATTCATCCCCAGAGTTTAAGAAGTGCATTTGAATGCAACTTGAAGTCCCAGGGTCTCTATGAAAACAGACCCTAAGTATAGTAGTGTACACAATTTGGAGTATGGCTGGAGCTTCAGAGGATGCAAACTCCTTTTTTGCACATTTTTCTTTCTTCAGCTACATGCCTTGAAATCTAATAATTTTTAGCTTTTAGGTACACAGTTTATAAGGACTGTGTGATGGAGTGTATCTTTAGACTCTGTTTAACTCATGAAGACCTACTACTTTTATGGCAGTTCCCCAATTTTTTTTTTCTCTCTGTTCAGCCTTTCCTAAGTGATTTATTACCATTTATTCTTATATTACCCTCTATATTTAGCATTTTTTCCTATGTAAATCATGCATTTTTCTATATTTAATTTACTGGTCATGTAGATATTCGTAAATGTGAGGGGATATTATATTGCAAACAGTGAAAACTGAAGAAAAAGTGGCTTTCAGCAAAATATATCAACTGAACATAAAAACAAGTGTCTCCATCCACTGTCATTAATCCAACTCCATGGATTTTACTGGTGAATCAGTGTTGTAGAGGGTGACAATGTTTCCACGGTAACTATGGAGCCTCTGAATGTCCAAATGGGTCATATCTGGTGACCATGACAAGATGACAAACTGCATTTTATTCCAGTTATTTACATGTATTGATAGGTTTTGTGTATCAACAGGTATTAAACATTTACTTCAGTAGAAAGTTTTGGTCACCAGTGGCTGTTTGGGTCTTTATGGGTTAATGCATTCACTTTTATTTTGAGACTGCAGCTTGCGCTTTTCTTTGTCATTACCTATGTCAGTGGCCTGTGTGTTTTGGGGAAACAGCAGTGCAAAGATCATCAAATACCATGCGCATCAAAGTCCGGTTGTGTCTCCATCTCCTCATTATCGGGTTAAGTATCCACTGGCAGGCGGTAGTTTCCATTGAGGGGGCGATCATGTGAGTCTGGCGCTAATGTGGCTGCTGTATCTCTGAGGTCGGAGGAATCAGGTGTAGGTAGGATGACACTTTTGGTGGCAGAGTGTCTGATAGAGCTGTTGAATAATTAATGGATATGAATAGGGGAATGATTTCCGACATCAGAAATATTTCCCAGTGCTGTATTTACTAAGGTTCTTATGTTTACTTCCAGTGATGAAAAAACAAGTTGCCAAAGAATAGTGTTGCACCTGGGAGCCATTTTCATTGTGCTGTTGTGTAGCATCTTCCTCTCCTTACCTTTTTATGTTCCCTCATGAATCCCTTATGTGCTCTCAGGAGCACAATCAAGGGAGCCTTCTGGGCATTTCGCAATGATGTATAGTCCTGGGGAAGTGCAAAGGAGAGGTATCTATAATACATGATGTGGTGTTGTGATACGGCTAAACAAGTCCAAGGTCATCCTTTGGTGATTAAGAGACGCCATCGGCTGGATCTCAGGATTCTATTCAAGGTTTTCTTTAAATAGTTGTCTACTAATGACAAATCAATAACCGAGCAGAGGGATGATTAAACATTCCGTCTTTGACTAATGACATTAAAGCTCAAGCTCCTCATAGCATTAACGCTTCTTACCTCCCAGAAATAGGCCCGGCAGATTTGTAGCTTGAACAAACACAGACGAAAATTTTAAGTAGAGCATATATCTGCAATCGCAGCATGTGAGAGGAGCAGGGCTAAAGGTGCAGCAGATCAAGCTGCATATAAACGGCTCCATCTATTTTCAATTAAAAGATGCCATCGATTCACTCCTATTGGTATGCATGGGAAAACAGCATATGAGTGAGGAGTGTTCCTTGTTGTTTCCACTGCTAAGAGGAAAGTGAAGGGCGTTGAAGCAAATCGAGCCGGCTTGTACACACGTCTTAACACAAATTAACCAAATTATAAATAAATTTGTCATACTCAGAGTGGGGATTCCGGATAAAGGGAGATTAAGGGTAGCACTACGGTAAACAAAGATAATCCCAATGCTCAATAATGCAACTCACCTCCCTCTCAGAGGATGGAATATATTTGCTGCCACTTATGTACAAATGATCTCTAGAGGCAATCACTCCCAGTGAGTGAGTAAATCAGCGAGCTCCGAATCAATGTTTCATTATGTTATGCCATGTAATCAAGGGTATTAAATATTCAAGTTGCACTGTTAGATGCAAAACATTTCAGGAAATAATCTGATGAGTCACTTTAGGTTCAACCTGTGGCTGGCAGTAATCCAAATTCTGCTTTGGACTATCTAATAATCATTTCCTAAAAGCAATTCAGATTGATAATGTTATTAAACAAGCACTTTACATCAGCATCAGCACTTATATCACTCAGAGGTTTGTGTCTTTTCCCACCGTCTTTATCTGCTTTGTGATTTTTACCATGACACCCAGTCACGATGTACATTTATTAATGTCACGTAATGGCAACAAGGATTTAATGGATATGTGCTGCAAAGTTATGAATTATTCATTTTGCTAAGACTGTTAATACTTCACCCATCACATTATACAGGACAGGGTAAATATGGCTGACAACAAAATGTAATTATTAATGTTCTGAAGTCATCACCCATGCAAGATTAGACAGATATGTACATACACAGGGTTTTCAGCATTATCCACATGTTTGTCCTCAGTTTGCAAATTGCTATTCATCACACACAAGACGTTAACATGAAATAATTATAGCAAACCTTAATTGAATAACTAAAGTAATAAATATTAATGTCTAATTAATCTCTAATTCATACTTTAATGGATGAAGTGCAACCATAATTGGGCTTGATGGTATTTTAATGTGGTAATGTTAAAGATAAAGTAGGAAGAATTTTTGGTTCACTGTATCAGAGCAAAGTTTTATCTCAGGTCTTGCAGATTAAATGTATTTCGTCTGTTTTCATGGAGGTCAGTGATGTCAAGAGGTTAGACGTGTAAACTTTATTTAGGTCTTGAAAACCTTATATGTCCTTTTTTCATTTAGAGTTAAGAGATAGCTTTGTAACTGTCATGGTCAGATGAATAACCACTCCTGAATTAGAATTGGGTTTTAATGAAATTTAGAAAAATATATTAAATAAGAACATATATAGTCCAAAATTAATGCCATGAGGCCTTTGTCCAAACATTAGAGAATGACCAAATGAGATGAAAACTGCTAAAAGAAACTTTTAGAGTCAAAGAAAGTGACAAAGAGGTGGACACATGGTCTAAATCATGGGTGTCAAACATCAGGCCCGTGAGCCAAACTTGGCCCGCCAAAGGGTCCAATCCGGCCCGTGGGATGAATTTGTGAAATGCAAAAATAACACTGAAGATATCCTCAATCATTTTAGTTCAGGTTCCATATACAAACTAATATGATCAGTAAAATACTATCATAATAACCTATAAATAATGACAACTCCATTTTTTGTCTTTTTGTTTATTGTTAAATAAGTAATATTATATGAAAATGCTTACAACTATCCTTTAACAAAAAATAACTGGTAATGCACACGTATAAATGAGAAGAAAATTGGACATATTTTGCTTAATAAATGTCAGTTTCTTCATGGTGATTCATGTTATCCACATTTTTAAAGGGTAAAGGCTAAAATAAGAGGAAAATTCTGGAATTCATATTATTTATATATTACTAGGTCGTTATTTTACTGGCCCAACCCACTTGAGATCACATTTGGCTGAATGTGACCCCTGAAGTAAAATGAGTTTGACACCCCTGCTCTAAATGAAAAGAATGACGTTTACATGGATGACTTTGATTAAAAGGTTTATGAAGGTATAAAGTTATTATGGGATGTTATTATGTTTGCTAAGTTGGTTTTGAATCCACAATTCAGACTAAACTGCGACAGTTCTGACCTTGTGTGTTGGATTCCAAACAGATTTTTAGGGCAACTGCTGACAACACAAACGTACAGAAAACAAAGGTGATTTGTGGTTTTACTGTGGCTGTTTTCTGTCTACAAACAGAGCTAAGCTAACAGACCTATAATGTAAACTATCAGCTGGCACAACATGTGAAAATTATAAGACACAGTTATTTTGACTGACAAGAAGAAGCATCTGAATTTTTGTTTGAAAAATACAACTTGATTATTTATTTATTTATTTATTTAACCAGGTAAATTAGGTGAGAACTGATTCTCATTTACAATAACGACCTGGCCAAGAGGCAGCATACAAACAGAATAAACAGCAGCACCGGTTGCATGTACAACAAACAACAGAACAGATTATATATACAACAAACAGGATGGACAGCAGGACCGACCACAATGACATATAACAAATAGGAAATCTAAAAACAGGTGCAGTGGTCAGAAGTTTATCTGTCACTGATCTTTTGAATGACGAGAACGGTATGAATGAGGTGAGTTTTAAGGATAGTTACAAAGAATTCCAGTCATAAGTGGCAGAAAACTGGAATGAGGTGGTGATACCATAATACAGATATGTGTAAACAATAAACTGTATGCTTTATTCAGTGACTAATACATAGTGTTGATTTGTTGCTGGTTTTGATCATGAGCATTTTCTGGTACCAGATTTTCCTCTGCTGTTGAGAGTTTCAAATATTATTATCACAAGTAATGATTCACTCCAAAAATCTTTAATTACTCATAAAATATTCATTCTTTTAAAATATGTAGTGTTTTAAAATAAACATATCAAACTTAATGTGATGTATATTTGTCAGTCAAACAAAAGCACTAAAAAAGACCCAGTCAAGAACCTGGTTATTAACTTGAAATATAATTAATTTTTGTTAAATAAAAACCCCTCTTGTATTATTATGCTGGCTTTATTTATGATTGACTGTCTAATGTGAATCGTATTCCGCTTATTAATTGTATTTGTATTAAACACTGCAATCAAATTGGATTAAAATTTGCTCTGCAAAGCAAATACATACAGAAACCTAATTATTTTTTTTCCATCATTGATAGAAACTAGACTATTTATCAACAGCAAACTCTTCAGATGACATGGTTGAAAATGTGCTTTCATGCTATGTTTATCACTGTATAAGTAGAACAATAATCCTAAGTATGTATCAGCCTTCTCATTTAGGTACCTATGTCACCCAAAATAAAGAAAACAAACTAAAAAACATGAAAAAAACAGCAAAAAGCACCCCACTGTATTATTTGTCTTCTGGTTTGATCAAGTGATGGATTTTACAAATTAGCATGAGCTATGTGTACTACAGCCTTGGGCAATTAAGTGTGCAGTTTGTCAGCAACATGCATTTCTCTGCACTAATGTGATCCATGAGACAGGGAGCAGCAGTGACAGCAAAACTTATAGGAGTGTGTAGTTTACTCAGAAATCAGCCATAAAACTGCATAGTGGTTGTTAGCATAACTACATTATTACTGGAGATAAACAGCTCAGGTAAATCAGATAAAAATAGTGTAGCATCTGGTCAACTCTTGGTTGATGTGACCTGATGTGTCATTGTTGTCACACCCTGTACAGTTTGGATGGCTGTGAGTCTTTTACTGTTTTGTGTAACTGGAAAAATTCCAACGGTTTCTGAAACCTGAGACATTGCGCTTTGTAGGCTTTATCAGGTCATTATGGTAATTTCACTCATGCCTGTACTAGAAACTGGAAAAGAAGCCATTTTAACAGAATTAGAACATGCAGTAAATTGTAAATGACTGCTAGATTTTGAAAGTTCTAAGTGCTCTAGAAAAATTTGCTAAAAGAGTCACTCACATCAACATATTTCTTAACCTTTTTATAGTCAAAATTTTAGGACCATTTTAGGCTTAGGGTTTAAAGGGTTAAAAAAGGGAAGCTTTATGTGTAGCTGGCAAGTAAATCCTAGGGAAAATGATGAAGATTCGCGTGATAAAATGGCTGATTGTCAGTGAATCTACACGGCCAGACGAGGCTTGACTTGCAAACAAAATGGGAGTCGGAGGTGGGGACTTGGCATTGGATTAATAGCTGGTGTTGGAGGCCACTGGATCCCTATGACAAAGTAATGAAAGAAAGACGTATTGCTGGAGTTCAGCCTGGCCGAGCTTGGGGGCCTCCATGCCTGACAAACACATAATGTGCCAGGTGAACTGATGGGAGCAGAATACAGAAAAAGACCGTGTCCGTGTAGGAGGCACATACAGCATAAACTCTGCTACATAAAAGCAAGAGAGAGTGAGATCAGTAACTCAGAATGTAAAGGCGAACATCAACTTTTCCTCCACCATGTTGCTCATTTGCTACATATTGTCCACATGATAGACAACAGCTAGATTTCTTTCATTTATAACTCATTTTTTTAATGTGATGCATTGACATAACATTTGATGCCAACAGTATTTTTCTGTGGTGGTTTCTGTCTAATCAATCATCCAAACCGTAGCCAATCAGATCTAAATGATGACCTAAAAACAGAAATTCAACTATACAGAAAAGCCATTTAGGACATATGAAGGTCAGTGTGTTACTGCTTGAAGAATTTTAACCCGTAAAGATTTTGATGGCAGTTCCCAAATAAATTGTCCTCTCGATTTAACCTTTCCAAGGTGATTTTTTTTCACCATTTATTGTAATATTATCCTCCGTTTTCAGTGACAATCTGATATTTTTCAATATTTAATTTGCTGATCATGCAGATGTTCATAAAAGTTCAAGAAAAACAGATTTTTTTTTCTGCAAAATAAATAATTAATTAAACATAAACCCAGTGTGTCCATCCACTGCCACTGATCCAACTCCATGGGTTTTACTGGTGAATTAATGTTGTAGAAGATGGCAGTGTTTCCACGGTAACTACGGAGCCTCTGAACATCCAAATGGGTCATATCTGATGACCATGAAAAGATGACAAACTGTATTTTACCAATTATTTACATGTATTGACAGAATTACTGGATCAACAGATGTTAAACATTTTAGATCAGTAGATGGTTTAGTTCCCAATGGCTGATTGGCATAATAATTAATTTTGTGGTTATATGTGAATGTAATACTGTAAGTGTTTGGGAAATGTAACCTTTGTTCCAAAGACACAACACAATTCAACATGTACATTACTGTCCAGGAAAATGTTTGAATTATCAATTTAACATCTCTAAAATGCAGCCATATTCATATTTATCTGTCTTTGTGTAGCTTCCCCCTGCTTATATCTCCATTTGGGAATGTTCCGGAGTGGCAGGTTGCTGCTCTTTTTTGCCCCCCACACTTTAATCATTAGGATCCACTCAGGACAGAGCAGATGGACACCTGTCACCACCCAACAGGTCACACCCACTGCCTGTGTGGAGTGGACTGTTACATACCGAGCAAGCACCCAATGAATTCTAGGTTTTGGCTTATTGACAGAGTGTCCAGTGTGGCAGGACAAGGTGAATGAAACAAACATTATCTGGAACAGTCAAGACAAAACAAGATATGGATACAATACAAACATCAATGCCCATGTTAGACCATTATCCAGGAAAACTACATCCACAATAGCTTCTTCGCCGCCATGCTGACCCCCTGCTTCCTAACCTTAACTGTAATTGCATGGTTAGAGTAGGCATACTCTCCATGAGTCACCGGTGGCCTTTTCAGAGGAAGTGGATGTTCCTTCTCTGGGAAATGAGGGGGCTCATACACAAACATGCTATTTCTAGATTTACAGAAGATGATGGAGGCAATTGTTTCAAACTATAGATGGTATGTACTAACGTCACTTTCCCACCGGAATAAACCCCTCAGTCGTAAATGAGCGTTTAAACATGCTGCAACACGCCTGCAAACCACAAAACCATGATTGTAATGATTATCTGTGGAAATAGAAAGCAGCTGCATTTAACAGGGGTCTTTACAACTTAACAAAGAACAGGTGGTGCACAGACATTGACCTGTGGACACGTGTGAATCTGATTTCTGGACAGTTAGAGGCTATATAGTACTTGATTTCAACGCCGGGAAATATAAAGCAAACCCTGAAGGTGTAAAAAAAAAAAAAAAAAAAAAAAAAGAGCCTTAAGTTGTATCCCTGCATTAAACAAAGTGCATGATAAATACATAAAACATATGACCTAATACTCTTGTTTCACATCTAAGCCAACAGTGATTTGCAGCTCCTGTTGAGTGCATACATATATGTCTTGGTTAGCCTTTTTGCAATGCGTTAAACAAAAATGTACAAAGCATTGAAAGACTTAACGTGATAGTGTCACGATTTTAGATCAGGGGTGTCAAACTCATTTTAGTTCAGGGACCACATTCAGCCCATTATGATCTCAAGTAAGTAAAATGATAAGTGACTAAATAAAATTGCATAATGAAAATATTTACATCTTCAAACTGTCCTCTAAAATATGTGAATAACATGAACAACCTGAAATGTCTTAAGAAAAATAAATGCAATTTTAACAATACTGTGCATCAGTTTGTCATTTACACATGTACATTACAACTTACAGATCACAGTGGATCTACAAATACACAAAACATTTAAAACAGGAAGAATATTGGTAAAATTACACAATTAATTCTCTTAAGACATTTCAGGTTGTTGATATTTGTTCAGTATATTCACACTTTTGGTAAAAGGATAGTTTGTAAATGTACAGATTTTCATGTAATTTTACGATTTTATATTAAAACAAAGAAAAAACTTTGGAGTTATCATTATTTATAGGTTATCATGTCATTATTTCACTGGTCTGATCCACTTTAGATCATATTGGTCTGTTGTGGAACCTGAACTGAAATGATTTTGACACCACCAATTGTTAATATCTTCAGTATAATTTTTGCATTTCACAAATTCATCCCATGGGCCAGAGTGGACCCTTTGGCGGGCCAGTTTTGGCCCGCCGCCTTATGTTTGACACCTGTGTTTTAGATGAACTGAATGCTGCTACTCTACCACTCTGTCACTTTGTGCCTTATACCTACTGTTTCATCATGTACCCACCCTCTAATTTCTAGAAAAGGTGACCTGTGACAGCCATTAACTGACTTGTTCGGTTACATTTCACATGGTAGTCACTAACTAGTCCAACAGGGGCCATAATCCCTGACTTTAAAAGTCTTTTTTCCATCACTCTTTCTATGTGAATCTATTAAAGTTTGAGGTGATAATCTAGAGATAAGTCTAAATTGTAAAATGAAATGGAAAAAATACACAACATATTAGATGAAAAAGGATAAATAATCCAAAATAATTCTTAAAATATAATTACAATTATATGTGGTGTTGATTTGAGACATTAAGAGTACAATGAAAGAGAGTGAAACTTTTGCAGGATAAATGCAAAACAATTAATGGATAAAATCAGATCCTCAGGTGTTCTGTTCCAGCAGTTTGGAGCACAAAAGTTGAGTCCTGCACATGTTCATGCCCAAGGAGGGGCTGTGGTGGGTCGTACCTTGTAAATATGAGGTGTACATGACACTGCAAGACCATGAGGTGCTTTAAAATGAAGGAAAATGTAGAAACATACAGGAGATCAATGTAGAGACTTTAAAACAAGGTGCAATGTGTTGATTCCTCTGGTCCTAGTACATACCTGGGTCATAGAGTTCTGAAAAGCATGCACTGGTCAGTATCTGCATGTTCAAATAGGATGGATGGATGGATGGATGGATGGATGGATGGATGGATGG
>JAPQRQ010000013.1:10546139-10560162 GCA_037367365.1 Apogon talboti | reverse complement strand
CATGAAAAGATGACAAACTGTATTTTACACCAATTATTTACATGTATTGATAGGATTAGTGGATCAACAGGTATTAGTCATTTTAGATCAGCAGATGCTTTTGGTCGGCGGCAGCTCTTTGGATCCTTATGGGTTAAACTGTAATTCTAATATTTCAGCTTCAATTGTCTATAAAATAAAATAAAATAAAAGATGGAAATTGGCAAAATATGCGAGCCAGCAGCAGACAGCAAAATTAATTTCTAAGTATAAAAATAGTCTGGTGAATATATGCAATCATTATGGTTTACTACACAAGTGTGAATGATGAATGTGTGCTAAAAGTTGTTAAAATATACTTTCAGGCTTTATTATGTTTTTTGGATACACATTAACCCTTTAGCCCCTGACGCGTCTGTGGTGAGCCTTCTGAATGTATGATTTGTTTTAATTTTCATAAAAATTAAACCGTTTGCTCAATAGGAAACATTTCAAAAGATCCTGATAGAATAGACCTTACTATTCAGAAGTAAAGGAAGAAAGTCATGTTGACTGTCAGGACCGCAGAGACCTGCACCTTGGCAGCATGTACATCCAGGGTCGACTCGAGTTTTCACAGCCCAATTAATCAAATTAAGCACTGAATACACCAGAGTTTCCTGATCTAGCTATATCCTGTGACTTTAACTTTCCCATGAGTGGGGTTTATAAAGCACATCCTACAGAAGTGTAGCGCTGCATGCCAGGAAGAAGCATTAGTAGTGTATAGCTCGATTGTACCCTGTAAATTTTTCAGTAGTAACTAATTTTTTGTCATATAAATCTGTTGAAATTTAAGTCTAAAGCATAGTTATACTAATGATAAACATGGCTTTGCTTGAAACAACACAGGCAAGCATGTCTATATATCCATGAGGAGAAAATAACCCAACACTGCTTCTTTTTTTTCCACCTTTTGGCACAGTTAATAAAAGTAACCCACACAAATGCAATCTCACTCCCTCAGTCTCATTAAAACAGCAGAGGACGATCCATGCATGACATTCTTTTTTTATTTATTTATTTTTTTTTACCAAGAACATCCGATTACAGCTGATTCAGCTCTTCCTCCTCAGGGTCCACAGAGGTTTACATTCTCATGAGTTAATCACATTACATATCCAAATACTCACGTCTGGTTTGAGATACATACAAAGCAAAATATTAGAAGCATATTAACTTTAAACCCTAAGCCTAAAATGTTCTGTCTGGACTTTTTGTCTTATTTTGACTAACTAAAAGGTTAGAAAATATACTGTGAGTGAGTCCATTTGCCCATATTTTCCAGAGCATTTTTTTTCCAGATCTTTCAAAATCTAGCAATCATTTACATTTAACTGCATGTAATAATACTGATAAAACAGCTTCTTCTCCAGCTTCTATTACAGACATGAGTGAAATTACCATAACGACCCAATAAACCGCAATGTCTCAGGTTTCAGAAACTGTTGGAATTTTTCCAATGACACAAACAGTGAACGAGTTACAGCCATCCAAACTGCATATGCACAGGGTGTGTCAGCGATGACATGTCAGGTTTTAAACAGTTAAGTCGGCGTGATTCTTTTCTCTTGTTGTGAAAAGGCTTTTCTTGGTATAAATCATGATAATATAGGATTTGTTGCAGAGATCCATCATGTACTAAATATAATGTGAACTAACAGAAATGTTTATCAAAAAATGGCCCAAGTACTTTCTTGGTCCTTTCTTAATCAACTCCTCTCGAAAGCTGCTACAAGTTGAGAAAACACGAATCCCATCGACTTGCACACATGCTTACATAATTATAAGCATCCTACTCAGAGCATATCCTGCAGTTGTATTAATAAATGTTAAATGCTCCTATGAATCACAAACCATTTCCAAGCAGCGCTGTAATGAAGGTGTTTAGCTTAAATGAGGCATCTGTGATTATTTGGAAAGAGCAATGTGTGATTGATTCAACATTTCTACCAGAAATGTTTTAGCCCGCAGCTATTAAAGAATGCCTGCTCTCAAAAGCTGTAATGCTGCAACAACTCCACGTAGTTGAAATCTGTTTCTATTGTTAAAGCATAAATACTACAGTCAGTACTATGATTTTTTTTTTTCTCGGTGCAGCAGGGGGAATAAAAACGCTGCAGAGGTGTATAATGTGAGTATAGTGGTGATTGGAAGCTATATATCACAGCGCTGCATATAGTCTATATATGGTCTCAGTACAATGGCTGTAATTACACAAATACATGAATAATTATTCATTAAACACAAAGAGACAAAAAGAAAAAAATAAGGAATAGGCCATTTTTCTGTTCTGATCTTTTGCTTCAAGCAAGGTTAAAAAGGTGCATATTCATCTTCTTTATTCCTTTATATAATAATGTCAGCTGCTTTCACTGACCATGATGTTCTTTTCAGCGCCCAGAGCCATACATTTAAAGACTTTTTCACTATTGTTCAAGATTTAACCTCCCGAGACCCAGGAAAGAAAAGGTTTTGACTTTTTTACATGAAATAATTGTTGTGATTAGAAACAGCATAATGCAACAGTTTTTTCATATATGTTATTTATTTATCTATCTATCTATTAATTATTAGTAGTACTAATAGTAGTAGTAGTAGTAGTAGCAGTAGTAGTAGTAGTATTTTTATTTTCTATTTAGTTCTTTTTTTAGGTAAAGTTGTGAAACTCTTGTCAAAAATCCATCATCATGGACAAAGGTAGTGAATACATCAACTTTTTTTTTTTTTTTTTTAATACACCACCCACTGGACATACTGAGGCAAAAGAAATCAGAGGGACTTCAGTAAGTGCAGCTAAAGAAATTATAGAAGTAGAAATAGGCCAAATCAACTACAAACTCATGACCTGTACACAAAATATCTTTATTTGCATGAAAAGCAACTACAACTTGGTACAAATACTTGTTTCTGTTGGACAGCATGGATACTACAGGTTACAGCAGACGCAGCAATCAGTGTATCACAACACAAGTATCATCATTAACCGTGCAACCTAGATTACACATAGTGTTAAACATAATGAATCTAAGAGAAAAAGATAAACTGTGCTGTGAATATTAAGGATCAGAAAACCCATGTTACTGTACAACAGAACACATAGATGATTTTATTTCATGTTCATAGAGTTTGATGATACAATCTGACATCCTCCCTGACACAACCCCTTAAGACCATCCCCATGAGATCCCATATTAAGACTTAGTTTAAAGCACTGTTTCTCAATGGGAGCTGTACCGCCCCCCCCAGGGGGTGTTGGGACTCTGTTGGGGGGTGTTTGCAACGAGAAAGCTGAGAGGGGGGCGCTGAAAGTGAAATAGGAGGCGTTAAAGTATATAAGTATCAAGATCAAGCAGCATGTTATGTCAATGGCATATTTCCGTGTCTCTACCCTCCCCCCATAATAATGTATGTCACCGTACCTATCAAACTACATTTCCCCCCACTCCCCCTGCTCAATAATTAGTTTCGAAGCGCTATAACGCTCTACCCCCCTGCCATTTTTGGAAATGGGGGTGTGTTGGGGGGTGAGAATCACTGGTTTAAAGCAAAGTGCCAAAGAGCTCACCTGTAAAGTGAAACCGATGTGAAAGCCTCTTAAAGTTGTAACACCACTGATTCACAAACCCTTCTCTCTAAAAATACACAGGATTCATTCCAATCTCATCTGTTTTATTTAGACTCTCTAAAATATGACCTGGTGGTCTGTCTTTCGTTTTTTCTTCCATCAGTAAGAGACAAATAGAAGTTTTGATGTCTGTCATTGCACTTTGATTGACAGTTCTGTATGACAGCTCACTAATATTCCAAGTTGCACTTTCAGAGTTTCTGTTTATTTAATAAAACACATTTTGTCTTTACAGACAGCTCCACTATTGAGGTGGTTAACAAGTTCCATTTGGATATAAAATAACTTTTTTTTTGTCACACTGATTGATGAAGTTTACCATTTTTCCAAATCATTAAGCTAACACTTAGCATTAGGTCATCTTTGACCTCTCAGCTGAGTAGCTGGAGTTCCACCCCTTTAGTCCAAATATGATCACTTCTGGCTCCAAAAGGCCAACATGGTCAACACAGTCAAATTGCAAACTACTGGCTTCAAAATGGCACTTTCAGAGTTTCTATTTATTTAAGAAAACACATTTTGTCTTTACAGACAGCTCCACTATTGTGGTGGTTAACAAGTTCCACCAAGATAAAAAATTACCTTTTTTTTCACATTGATCAATAAAGTTAACAATTTTTCCAAGTCAGTAAGCTAACATTTAGTATTAGGTCATTTCTGACCTTTCATACTCAGCTATAGCTCCACCCCTTTTGTCCAAATATGATCACTTCTGGCTCTAAAAATCCAACATGGTGACGGTCAAATTGCCAACTACTGGCTTCCAAATGGCACTTTAGAAACCAATGGGTAATTTTATGGTTTTTCTACCCATTGTATACAGTCTTTGGTGTCCACCCGGTTAACATTAATGATTTTGCTGAGTGTAATCCATCAAGCAGAATCAGCAGCTGTAGCACCATGAAAACTGAAAACAGCATCGGACCACTTCACAAAACCCTCTGAGACCTGTGCTAATGCTCATTTCCAGATAACCTCGCTGCATGAATATAATTTGGTGAGTTAAAAAACGTTATTTTTGGCTTCAGAGCTGAGATTAGATCAATGAGAACCTTGTTTTTTGACTATTGTCCGAGCATCGACAGATAGTCAGGACGACGGATTAAATTACAATATCCAGGGTGATCTGAACTGAAAGGTTGCCAGGCTGCAGGTGCTAAGTTAACTTTAAAACAGTGATTCTAAAGTTAGAGACATAACTCTATGCCTTTTGGCGGAGGTCAGACTGAAGGGAAAAATAATACTCTTACAATTTCAGCATCGCTTATAAGGTCAGAGTCAAGTAGCACCATCGCAAATTTAAAATTGTTCGATGTCAGGGTCAAGTTGTCTTTCTCCTTTTGTATGCTTCACTACCTTCATTTTAGGGAACATTTATTTAAAATGAAAGCGAGGTATTAACATGGAAATCAACTGCTCAGTATTATACATAATCTTTGGCCTCGGAGCAAGTTTCCTTTCTCTTAAATAAAGAAATACACCCTAAAAATGAACTACTTTTAGTGTTCACCTCCGTGTTCCCGCCACTGCACTCTGATTTAAAAATTCACCAAATCCCTTAATAAAAAATAAAGATGTTTTTCATAGTGCTCACAATAGTCATCCCTCATTTTATGAAAGGTTAGTCTTAACTTTGTTTCTAGGTTAAGGATGGCAATTTTATATTCATAACTAATTATCGGGCTGTCCTTGCCCATAAGAATAACATCTAAGGAGTAATAAATTGAGTGATATTTTCTTTTGATATAAATCCAGCACTTTATGAAAACACTGTCACCATAGCTCCGTAAAGACCCCAAGTATACGCAGCAATTATTCAAATGGGTACAAGCCATATTATCCTTGGGATGTTGGCAAAGAAGAAGAAATGCATAAAATAAGAAAGTTTAATAGCGTAGCGCAGATCCAAGACTCCCTTCATCTTCAAGAATATATTAAACGTGAAACCACCACCAAGTAAAAAAAAAAAAAAAAAGAACACGAACTTCTCAAAGCTCATAAAGAATTATTCCAAGTTAAATAAACTCTGGAGGTTTAGGCTGTGTGTTAAACTCGTTCTGTCCTGATTTGGAAGCTGCAGGATATGCACTTGATTGAATAGTAGTCACTCTCCTGGGAAACCAGATGTGTTATTGCACAAGTGCCTTAATAAACAGCTATATAATCAATTACCAGACAAGCATGCGTCTGCTTCTCTTGCCCACAAATGGAAAAACGGGGAGAGTTTCACAGTCGGTAGCCTGTATTACAGCGTGTCAGCTTAATTTCTGCCACTTTAATCAATGTTCACACTGGGAATAAGTTTGTAAGGCCATAATGCAAAGCAATCTCTACAAATGGAAAGGATGATTTTACAAACAGAAAGTAAAAAAAAAAAAATAGAAGGGAAGGGTGACTTGTTTATACTTCTATATCTTAGCCCATAAAGACCCAAACATCCATCAGCGACCAAAAGCATCTACTGATCTAAAATGTTTAATAACTGTTGATCCACTAATCCTATCAATACATGCAAATAATTGGTGTAAAATACAGTTATTCGTCTTTTCATGGTCATCAGATATGACCCATTTGGACGATCAGAGGCTCCGTAGTTACCGTGGAAACACTGTCATCTTCGACAACACAGGTGTCAAACACATGACAACTTAAGAGAATTAAGTGCAATTTTAAACTATATTCTGCCTGTTACTAAATATTTGTGTATTTGTAGATCCACTATGATCTGTGAGTTGTAATGCACTTGTGTAACTGATAAACTGAGGAATAATATAGTTAAAAATTTGCTTATCTTTTTTAAGCCATTTCAGGTTGGTCATGTTATTCACATTTTTAAGGAAACTGTGTAGATATAAACACCTTCATAATGTAATTTTATTTTTTTCACTGTTATTAGTTTACTGGTCCAGCCCACTTGAGTTCAAATTGGGGTGAATGTGGCCCCTGAACTAAAATGAGTTTGACATCCCTGGTCTACAACATTGATTCACCAGTAAAACCCATGGAGTTGGATCAATGACCGTGGATGGAGACACTCGGTTTATGTTGAGTTATTGATATATTTTACTGAAAAAGTCACTTTTTCTTCAGTTTTCACTGTTTTTGAATCCTCAAATTTAATCTGAGCTTTTGTGAACTTCTACTTGATCAGTAAATTAAGTATAGGAAAATACCTGATTTTCACTCGAAAAATGCAAAATACAGAGGATAATATTATAATCAATGGTGATAAATGACTTAGGAAAGGTTAAATAGAGAGAAAAAAATCATTTGGAAATGGAGTCAAAAGTAGCACTGGGTCTTTATGGGTTAATATAGTTTTACAGATTCTCAAACAGTTCTATCGCTATCTGTGTGCAAACATGCAGTCATTGTCAGATGTGTTTCCTTAATGACATTAAGTGTTACAGACAGTTTTCTATACTGGGAAGCGTCTGACTCACTTTATTTGAATGCTGATGAGGCAGCGATGGGGGCGTCCAAGTGGCATGCTGATCTGGATAGAAAGAGACTTATTCATATGCAGGCCTGATAGCGACTTTAGTCAAACAAAGTACATCTTCCCCCTTCTCCCTGCAGTCTCCTAATGACTTGGGGATTTGTAGATGGAAACAAACATGCAGAATAAGGCTCCGTGATGGACCTGTAATTGTATTTTCATTGCAAAAAAAAAAAAATGTTTGTTTACCCTGATGTTATCTGGGGTTATTAAAAATTCACAATCAATATTACTGAGCATTAAAAGAAACCATGAAATCAATGCGAGTTCAAATAGAAATGCTATTGCTCTGCAACTTGTGAGCTTTTATTAAAAATCCTGAGCAAAACATGCCGTTTCAGAATCTGTACACATGTATGTAGCTCTGCACTTTACAAACACAACTGATATACAGATATTTTCTATAAGTGAAGCTCATCAAAATAAGCTGCAAAGTCAGTCACATTAAAAATTGAAGTACCGTCTCCATTATAATCAAAACCAACAAAATGCAAATAAACTGAATATTGTATTGTTTAAGATAATGCAATGTGCAATAAACTTGGAACACATGCCTAATCAGGTGTGTATTTGATTAAGTGTGCACCAATCTGACACATTCTTTTTTTTAATAATTTATAGCATACATTTGCAATGTAAATGAATATACTTTTAGCTCCGGAGAATTTGCATTGTTAATATCAACTCTTGAGAAATGGATCATAATAATTATTGAGTGTGCTGTTATCTGAGAAGTTTATAACCTCTGTTTAGGTCAGCGCACTCAAAAAGATAAATGATTTTTCTCTTTCTTGATGTGGGCGGCTACTGAATGTGCGTAAGCAGGCAGATCTCACTATTCTGTACACTTACCCTCTTAAATCAGTCATTTAACTCTAAGGCACATATACCTGTCTGCTTAATTGTGTCCCCAGTGCTTAATTATCTGCATAAATTTTAGGTAGATAAAGCCAGATGAGAAAAAAGAAATACTGCTAGAGCCCGTTAGTGCTTGGATATTGATGTATGATGAAAGGCGTGGTGCTTGATATGGAGCTGTTCTAAGGTTATGAAAAAAAGGATGAGTAGAACCAACTTTTGAGCATTTTGACTTGTCTAAAAGGAGGGTAGTGCACAATGGAGGGGGCGCGGGGGCTAGTTGATGCTATGTTGTTTTTGTGTGTTTCAGCACAAAACTCACATTCATTCAGAACAAATTAGGACGGGCAAAAGTGCAGAAAAAATTTGCAGCCTGCCAATATTAACAACCAAACATCAAAGTGAGCACATGATATACAATATGTACAACTTTTTATTTCAATATTTTAGTATTTTAACCACAAGATGCATGAGTCTCTGGACCATACACTCTTCCATAAGTGGGTCAAAAATGTTACCCGTGTTAAAATCAATGTGATTTTATGCCACTTTTGTCATTTTGTCATGTTAAAAATAATCATTATATTTTTGCCCACAAAACAATGTTTAATATTTTTTTGTAACATTTTTCACAATGTTTTAATTACTTTGGTTTAATATTTTGAAAATTTTAAAAACAAAGTATGTATAGTATATAACAGCAATAGAACAATATTAACATCCATTTAATGAGTGACTGAGTCCTTTGGTTTTGCTGTAGAAAGAATCAAAGGCTCAGATGAAATTCCACTGAAAATGAATGGGGATAATTTTTGATTCACTTGTGGAAGCTGGGGGTCATATTAAAAAAAAAAACTGAATTTCATAAAAATCTATAAAAGGTAAGTTAAAAATTTAAATTGCATGATGACAAAACCGTTTTTTTTTTTTTTTTTTTTTTTTTTTGGGAACGATTGTCAGGTATGGTAAGGATTATTCTTAATTAGAGAATATGAAGTTTTGCATTTCTGTCTCTTTTGTCTACACTGTTGAAATCAAGAGAGATTTTTGGCAAATTTGGCCAAAGTACAGGTGCCTTGTAGGAAGCCTGGAGGCGTCTCCCTTCTGTTTGTAGTGCACTTGTCTTTTATTCCAAAATACAAAAGATTTCTTCACACATTCACTCAACAAACATTACAGTGAATGAGGAATCATTGGAAACGCTTGATAGGACTACATGAGACAAAAATATATGTAACATAGGCCCACTCATTTTTATATAAATGCTGCATACTGCGAATTTAAAGGGATAGTTCAGATTTTTGCAGTGAGGTTGATCGAGTTACTTATCTGTATCATTTTGAAGGAACTCACAAACTTACTAAACTGGATAAAACGGTCTGTCTGATAGCTAGTAAAGCAGTGAAAATAAGAATAATGATAGTAATCTAACATGCACTTTAACCAGTATTGATTTTTTTAGGTGATCCATTTTTTAAAAGGCCAAAACACAGTTTTTGCTCCTGGTCGTTTGTGCTACTAAGACATTTTTTACATTAAAACCATGCCATTCTGGTGTTTTTCTTTCTTTCAGAGATCCTAACTTTCCTGTTCCTCAGGACACCACTTTCATCCACACCAAGCCTAATCGCTTTGAGGAGGTCGTCTGGACCAAGTTCAGCTCCAAAGACAAACAGTACTTGCATATTGGCCTGAAGCCTCGTGTCAGAGATAACTATCGGGCCAACAAGGTGGCCTTCTGGCTGGAGCTGGTACCACATCTCCACAGCCTCCATGAGGAAATCATTAGCTCCATTACAACTCGACATCCGCCCGGGCCCAATCGCAAGATCACTCACACCCCTGGCACCCGCTCTACACGGCACCCTGTTATCTCCACCTATCCACCCGATCTGGAGCCTGATGGCTCAGAGAGACCCCGGTATTCTCCCTTTCCCAGCGAGACCCGGGACTACTCCACCGAGCTGAGTGTAACCGTAGCTGTGGGTGCGTCGCTCCTTTTCCTGAACGTGCTGGCCTTTGCAGCACTTTACTACAAACGGGATAAGCGCCATGAACTCATGCAGAGACGCCACCGCCGACTGTCCCCTCAACGTGGCACCACGATGGGCATGGGAGTCGGCATGGGAGTCGTGGGATCGCCACCGCACAATGACCTGGCACTGAGTCAGGAGGAGGAATTGATGTCACTGCAGATGAAGCAGCAAAGAGTGGAGCTGGAGCACGGCACGCCCCTCCCGTCCCGTGGCGTCCATGGTGACCTGGAACCTCTTCGGCCTCCCGTGTGTCCACCTGACTACACGTTGGCCCTGCGGCGGGCACCGGAAGATGTGCCACTGATGACAGCCAATACCATCACCATGATCCCCAGCACCATCAGCAGCATGCAGCCCCTCCATCCCTTCAACACTTACCCCCCAGTCCCGGCCCCCTCCACTACACCTGTCCCCAGCCACAGCAACAATGCCCTGCCACACCAACACTCCACCACCCGTGTATAGGACCAGGCACAACCTCTGCTTACCCACTATGGGCTTACAGAGACACACCACACAAACTGCTCCATACAAACTTTCTCTCACTATCACAACCGTCTATTCTTTACTGTTCTTCTCTGTATCTTTGTCTTTTCTCATTAAGCCCTCAATTAAAGCTGCAGTTTGTAAGCTTTTAAGCAGTGAAATACCTCTAAAATGTAATCATAAATCAAGGGGAGTTGATTAAAATAGCTCCTTTGCCAACAGCTTGTCATCATTGGTACATACTGCTTTGCCTCATTAAAGTGCTTTCAGTATTTGGTGCTTTGATGAGACACCAAAAATGCAGCTTTAAGCTTGTAGCTCACTCTCAGAGAGGTATAGAGCCAATCACAGTCAATCAGGCATCTACTGTGTAGCTTGGTTGTTTTGCGCATGTGTTGTTGTGTCAGTGTAAAACTATGTTTAACATAGAATACAAATATTCATTTTCATTTATCATTTAGTAAAAAGATAATACAGTAGCAAGCAGCTTTGAATGAGGCAGCATATGCCCCAGCAAGCTGTCTGTCATAAAGCGGTGATTTCTTGAAACTTACAAATTGCAGCTTTAAAGGCCCAATCTGGAAGTGAAATTTGGCACCCTGTGTTGAGCACTATGTCCCTACAGCTGTCTCTGTGTCTGATTTGGAAACTTTTTAAGTCAGAAATGTATTGTCTGGTTTGCAGTACAAGAATCTGAGAGATAAGCAAGAGTTTTCCCTTAATTATAAAATGTATTTTTCTATTAAGATGTTCGTGTGACTATTCTAATCAGAGAAGTTAGCTTCATAAAAATATGTATTCTCATAACCAAATGTTTTAGACCATTTCCAGATTGGGGCTTCGACTACTGGGCGTTACAGGAAATAACTGAATCATACTCAGTCTGTGAGATGCAACCTGGAATCCAGGTTGCCCATTAGATCTTGCTGCATCTTGGCCACACAGGCGCTAATCATGTCCATTACTTTATTTGTTTCTCACTCATTATCTCTCTGTCTGTATCCTCATCTCAGTCCATTTAACTGCTTCTCCATTTGCTGCCTCATAGTATTTTCTCTGTACATCTGCCCTTGTAGCTCTTTTTATTAAACCATTGGCATAATCCATTTCCATCTTCACTTCTTTCCTCTCTCTCGCAATCACTTCTAGACTCTTTTTTCCTTTTGGAGTCTTTTATACAAAAACACAAATGTAAATGATGTATTATTAATAAATTGTAAGGATATGAATGAAAAAAAAAAAAAGATATTCTGATATCTCGTTTTTACCAGCATTCTTGGTGCCAAGTACTGTGATAAAGTTCCTCTCCCACTGGCGTCCAGTGGACCGCCTGGAGAGGTGCATCCTGACTGTATCTTACAAAAGGAATTACCATCATAAAAAGTGCCAACCCCTTCATTTTTCTGTTCGATCCACACGTTTTTTTCTTGTTTTTTTTTTTTTTAATTTTTAATTACACTCAGTGTTGCACTGTGGCTGGTCTCTTCTTTAAGGGAAATCAGATTCAATATATCCTTGTTTTAAAAAAAAATAAATAAATATAGCGTTTTATTAACTACTTTGCTGTCTGGGATATTTGCATGTTTCTTTAACTGTGTGGACAGAGACGTTTGTCATTTTGATTTTTCATGTTTTGCCTTGTTAATTTTTTTTTTCTCTTTTTTTGAGTATCATTTCATTTCCTATTTTAAAATCAGCTGCACTTTGTGGTACTTCAAAAGGTATAAAAAGTATTAAGAGATGAATATTGTGTAAAACTATGATAACAAAGAGAGTAAATATTTCCTCTTTATTTTTTTCATTTCCTAACACTGAGGCTGTGCCACAAATTACCAGAAAGACTGATGAAAGCCTTTTATTCTTCCCCCTCTTTTTTGCTGTTTCTCTTATCTTTTGCACAGTCACCATCTCTCAATCTCACCTGAAGAAAGCACTTTTTTAAGTTACAAAAAAGAAAACGACTACTTTACATGAATAGTCTAAATAAGGTTTTTGTCTGTGACTGACATTACCCACATGCTTCAAGTGTTTGAAGACTGCCTGACAGTTATCTTTTCTTGTCTGCTCTTTTGTTGTTTTATTATTCTCCTTTCTACAAAGTGGAAGAAAGGATGAGATATATTTATCATGGCCAAAAGGTGAGAAAGCCTGGTATGCGCGTTTCACATCTTTCGCACAATTGAACAGAGACGGGCCGCACTCTGGACATTTATGAAACAACCCAGTGACATTAGGACAAAACTGGACAAATGCAGACAGTGGTTCAGTGGTGGTGATAAAGTAGATCGTCAACTTTGATCTGTCAGTGCACAGAGGATGCATTCTAAAAAACATGAGTAAAAAAAAAAAAAAAATCCTTAATGACAGACATTACTCATACACCATATACCACAAAACCAAGACGAGCGGGATCAATTATGTTCTGTATCCTGTCCTCTTATGATACCGACACTCTGGAGCCAGACTGCCATCCCTCACACTGGACTGGGAGAGCTAAGAGGACAAAAGAACAAAAACCAACACACAAAAACAAACTGTACATTTTTTAAGTGTAAGAGAACAACCTGGAAATTTGTAAATATTCTGTTTGTCGTTTGGTTTGAGTGATTGGCCAGATCTTTTCTTTGTGACAACAGGTGCAAGTTTAGATGATTTACATGATTTTAGCACTCATGCGTATGTTTAATTCTCTTTCTTTTCCTTGATCTCAAGGGCAAATTCGAGTAGGTTATGGGCACATGTATACATACATGAATAATCTTTTAATTAAAAAAATAAATAAAAAATCACAGCATGGTTAAGGTCAGCATAAACACGGAAAGGAATGCTTAGGGCTCAGGTTAGCCTAGATATTGTGGTGATATAAATGCTCTTGCTGCATATATGGCTGTCAGAAGCATAACACACCTGACACTAGCCCATTAATCATGAAGGCAGCTTTTGAAATGAGTCCTTTCATTGGTGAAAAAGCCAAAGAACAGCAGCAAAGACAACAGACAAAGACAGGGAAAACAGGAATGAATTGAAAACCGAGGCAGGGAGAAAAAAAGAGAGAGATAGAGAGGTACAAAAAAAAATGGCCTCAAAGCAAACCACAAATCAAGGAGTTTTACTTGTGATGCTTTTGGATTTAATTGTTAGTGTCTCACATTGTCTTGAGCATTGTCATACAGTATAATCTGTAATTGGGAGGTTGTGAAACCCTTTGTACTTTTGTAGTCTTATTTCAGACACTAATCATGGTGGTTGTTTTGCTCCCTTTTGCAATTCTGTCTGCGCATTCTGTTTCTGGGATTATTGACCCAGCTGTTTGATGTGAATTTGAGTTGCCCATGCTTTTAAAAACAGCATTACAAAGACAATTTTTTTCTTTTCTTTTTTTTTTTTTTTTGAATCAAGGTTTGGGTCAGCCAACAGATAATGGAAGCACACTCACAAGTTTACATGTTTACACTACAGTTTTGATGTTGGCTAAGGTAAGGAAAAACTTGAAAAAAA
>JAPQRQ010000013.1:10530189-10541834 GCA_037367365.1 Apogon talboti | reverse complement strand
ACTTCATTTCTTTTCTTCTATGTCTCACAGAACTGTGAAAATTGCTCGGAAAATGTGCATTATTATTAAACACATCATGCAAATCAACACTGAATTGGATCAGCATCCATGTAACCAGTTAAGCTGAAGTCTCTGATTAGAATGGTTTCAATCAGAATGAATATACTGTGTGTTGTCTGTGTAACCTAAGCCCATGTGAGTGCATTGCCCCACTGATGTTGGCATTTTCTGCAGACCTACTAACATTTCAGAAATAACTTAATCACTTTCACAAGTTTCTGACAAAGGTCACGTCTGGGTTAAAACAGTCAAAGGTATTCTCTCTCTCTCTGTCACCCTGACTAAGTCGGTGTTGACAACACTATTTCAACTTAAGCTCTTTCCCCTGATTAGAATGTTCTCCATGGTCCTGATAATTAGCCTGTTAATTGCCCCTACTTTCACAAATGCATTTGAGCATTGAATTGATATTCAACACAAATGAGTCCTTGCAGGTTTCATTCAACGGGTCCCAGCTGTTGGATAAATTCCACTGCCGATGGAACTCATAAGGAAACAAAATCTGATTTTATGGGATGTTTTTTGCTATTATTAGATTCATGGAGTATTATTGCATTACTTAAAATCTTGCAGTGTTTAACTGTTTGCAGGCCAGTAAAACACATGACAACACAATATGGTATATTTGACTATTTGGTCATTTTTTAGTATTCAAAACAGAAGGAAAAATATAATACAAATGCTACCATCTGCTCTGAATGCAACTGCTGAAAAAAGCCTATGTCACTTTAGACTGTAAACAGTTTTCCCAGAGCTCAGCTGGAGACGTCACATAACCCACGCTCACCCAAACACACACTAACACTTTCCCCCTGACAGAGGGTCAGGTTTCCGGCACACACACTTTCTTTCCCTTTTCCTTCAATTTGCATTGCATAGAAAAAAGGTCGACCCTCCCACGCCACCTCCTCACTACTGCTTTGACAGTTTGAGGCTGAAAACCCATCAGGCTGCTCAGTTCCACGCATGAGAGAATTCCTGTTAAGGCTCCCACTGAGTAAAATGGGCCCTGCCCCTTAATTTACCACCTGAGTCAAGAGGAGGGCCCATTGATGCATTTGGAACTAACTAGCTGAGCTCAGAGACCCATCTCTTTGCTCTCTCTCTCTGTCTATACTATTCTTCTTTATTTTATAACCCCTGTTAGATTCTGTCCTTTCAGCTACATTAAGGCTGTTGTGTCTCAGGTGTGTCCATACTCTTTTTTCTTTTCCTTTTCCTTTTGTGAATAAATAACGTTAGAAAAAAGGATACATAAATCAGAATAATGTTATTACAGGTAATATTAAAGACCTTATCATGACTTGTATTAACATATAAAGGGGATAGTAATGGAGGCAGACAAAGAAAAGTGCAATTGGTTAGATAAAGACAAGTCAGCATTTTATGTCTTTAGTGGCTAATTAAGAAATAAAGCATAACATCGAAATTAATGGTTTTGGCTGCACAAATCGCTGCAAAATCTACATTATTCTAACCTTTAACTATTTAAACCCTAAGCCTAAAATGGTCCGCCTGGACTTTTTTTCTTATTTTGTCTAACTAAAAGGTTAGAAAATATGCTGTGAGTGAGTCTGTTTGACCGTCACTTTTTTCCAGATCTTTCAAAATCCAGCAATCATTTACAATTTAATGCATGTTATAATACTGATAAAACAGCTTATTCTCAAGCTTCTGGTACAGGCATGAGTGAAATTACCATAATGACCCAATAAAACCTGTAAAGCGCAACGTCTCACTTTTCAGAAACCGCTGGAATTTTTCCAATTGTACAAACAGTGAAAGAGTTACAGCCATCCAAACTGTATATGCACAGGGTGTGTCAGCAATGACACATCAGGTTTTAAAGAATTAAGTAGCAGAGTGAGGTTTTTTAGTGTATTCTGGATAGATGTACTGTCCATTGAAGCCAACCAACAAGAATCCTGTTCATTTGGTGGTGTTTGTCCTTTTGACATTTGCAGTCTTGCTTTTATTAAAATTAGCCTTAATAAGACTTACTATACAGTGGCAGCATTCATTTAATTAAGAATAGCATATTTAAGTTTTAGTATTCGCGTATATTTCTTGCAATGTGTGTCATTATTTAGTTTGGCAGTGGTGTATACAGTATGGTTCCTCGTGCTGACATAACAACTTTAAGCAGTAAATCAGGGAATGAGGTGCAGATGCATAGAGGGACTTTGGCAGAGTTGCTAATGTTGCTATTCTGGAGCTACAGCTCACTGTTAGTGTCCATCACTGAACCAGCTGTGCAAAGTTTCCCATGTTCACCGCTTGTTTAATCTCGCCAACGCCACCTCCCATCTCTCCCATCTCCTTTCAGAGAGCAGGCCATATTCAGGGGACTGTATCCATGGAAACATGCAATTATCCAAGACATCAACAATTCATGCTGAATAATTTTATCAGCCACCAAATGGGTATGAAAGCAGGAGCAGCACCTCCCCACTCCCTGTTCCATCTACTTCATTACCTCTGCCAAGGAGGTGTGTATGTTTTGTTGCAGTTTTTTAGATATTGTCACACAAAGATTTGGTATTACAGGACTGTGGGGCCTTGGTGGAGGTATCTATGCTCTTCTGGTTGTATTATGGGCTATTTGTTCCAATAAAATACCATTTGCTTGGGTAAATACGAACTAAACTGTCAACACTTTTGTAAAAACTTAAGAACAAAATATTAAGACATGTGAATTAACTTTCCTTTTTTCCTGTAATCAACCCAGCAGCAAAAACATTTCTGACAGAATTACTCTCACGATCAGTTTGCATTTGTCTTAAAAAAGTTTTGGAATTAATGATCCCACATGAAGACTCCAGAATGACAGGATAGTGAAAAGTTAGCAGTCCTTGGCAGACTGGAGACAATGAAACATGCTCAACATTCTTGAGGCAAGTTAAGTTCTGAGACATATTTTTATGGAGAAAACTTAAGGCTGGACTTGAGGTCTTATAATACAGTATATTATAAAACTATAAATGAACTGCTGCTGTTAAAGCACATTTGTAGTTGTTGTATGTGCTATAAGAGCCATGCCTGTTGCAGAATTTAGTTGTATCTTTTGCCACTTTTGCTAACTTAGATGAATTTCAATGGCAAAGTATAAATCTGCAATTGTAGGTTTTGAGCTGCTGCGATGGTATACTGTGAGGCAGGGATAAGGTCAAAGAACTGCTTTTAGTTTTGGAAAGTAGTGTCAGCGAGTTGCACGGTTCATGGCAGCAGGGGCGGGAGAACCCAGTCTAAATAGATATACTGTATGCATTACATAAAGCAGCAGGAGAAAAACAGTGAATGATCAAACTCCACAGGTAGTGTGGCAGATACTGTGGACACACTCCTCGTTGAGCTGGGAGGTTAATAAGGCCACAAAGTGTGCTAATTTAGTTCATCTGGCATGGTTTATTATTGGTGACACACTCACAGAAAAGCTTAATTAAAGACTTTAAAAGACAAACTTAACTCTATAAATCAATACAAAATTTACTTTGAGTGATGCCTTTGTTCTATGATGAAGCGGTTGAGTTTGACAGTTAAATGAATATTATGCTACACTTCAGCAGCCAGCATGTCTTACCCAACATCAATAGGAAATTTTGGACCTGTCATCCAACCTCAATTTTGGAGGAAAAAAAGAGCGAAACAAAACAAGTAAATAAACAAATCAGTGGATAGATATCATTGGAAGAAGGAGGATGCGTTTAGTTTAAGTCTTTATTTCTGCCTCAAGAACAGTTCTGACACTAAAAAGTATATTTTTTCAAACTAAACCACAATCTGATGAGAAACTAGCGCCAGACCAACTTGTCTATCCGTAGGACTTTGTCTCTTCCCGTCATGCTCTCCCTTTCTTCATGCACCGCTCTCTCTCCTGTTGCTCATCCCCATTTGAATTAAGACCACAGGGACGCCGTCCTGCTCCTGAACTGTAGAAATCCATTAGCGTCAGTGTTAATGTGAGGCCACTGTCTGCTCATTACGGCCTAGATCCTGGTCTCGCTGACGGATCTCGGGGCCTGTTACACAGTGACGGGCAGTAAAGCTGGAACTGCACAAGCGCTGTCTCCACATCGCCTCAGGGGGAAGCCAGTGAGAAAGCTGGAGAGAGTGGGAGAAGGAGAGGGGTTTGTCTTAGATTACATAAGTCAGAAGTCACAGTGTGGGTGTGAAGACACACTGAGACACGCTGTCTTGAGTGAAAAGCTGCCACGGCTGAGTGTCAGTGTTTCCAGTGGTCATAAAAAAAATGACTGCACAGTGTCATTTTTGGATGTCTGAGCATATGTGATGAATTCTTTATACATATTTGAATTTAAAAAATCTGAAATTGTGATATTATAAACCAAGTAATGAACAAAAAACTTAATGTAAGTCGATATAGATAAACATGATAAATGTTTAAACATTATGTCTTTCCAGTTTAACCCATACAGACCCAGTGCTACTTTTGTGGCAGTTCCCAAAATGCTTTTTCTCCATATTTAACCTTCCATACGTGATTTATCGTCATTTATTGTAATATTATCTTATTTATTTTGCATTTTTTCCAATGAAAATCATGTATTTCCATAAATTAAATTCACTGATCATGTAGATATTCATAAAGCTCATGTTAAAGTTGAGGGTTAGTGTATCAGAAACAAAGAAAACTGAAGAAAAAGTTACTTTTTCCGCAAAATATATCATTAACTGAACATAAAACAAGTGTCTCCATCCACTGTCACTGATCCAACTCCATGGGTTTTACTGTGGAATCAGTATCAGTGTTGTCGAAGATGTCGGTGGTTCCACAGTAACTACCGTTAGCATTCACTCAGGAGCCTCGTTGAGAGGCTCCTGAGTGAATGCTTGCGAGGTGTGTGTGATAGACCTGCACAATGACATATTCTGAAAATACCATGAAGCTGATGTCGAAGTATTGTTTTTGACGATCACACACCCCGTATTATAAGATGACAATTGACTTACAGTGATTCCCTCCATTTCTTCTGACCCGGTCACGGACATGGTTCATTGCTTGTCATCCCCATGTTTGTTGCAGCTGCATAGAATTTCCATTCCCACAATGTACTAACTATTTCTGAAAAGGCCAGAGTGACATATCAGTTTGGTATGTAAACAAACAGACTGCTTGTGATGGACTCATCTTCAAAGTTGTTCACTGTGATTTAGGTGCGTAAGCACAGAAAGACTAATGGATTAGTAATAATTATCACTGGGGTTTTACAAATTTGAAGAAAAATTTGTGACGAAAGTCATACGTTGCTTTAAAATACACATATACTGTATTGTATTGGTTGTAATTATTACAGCAGTGACATGGGCAGAGGCATAAGTCAATATATCTATATTCTTTATCAAAATGCCACAGCCCAGACACTGGGACAACCCATTGCCTGAGTAAATTTAAAAGTAAGCACTTAGTACTTCTGGTAAAGTAAGATTGTTGATGTAGTACTTCTACTTTTACTTAAGTATATATTTTGCAGGATATTTGTACTTTTGCATAAGTCGTAAGCTTCAGTACTTCCTCCACCGCTGAAAACATGTGAATGTAACTTAGTACTTAGATGAATGCCAACACATAATATGATACTTGTGTAAACATTAGGGCATTCTAAACTGATCTGCACACATCTGAAATAACCTTGACCACTATTATGAATGATTTCCTCGCTAAATTGGAGATTATGTCTGTAAAGACAGCAGCAGGGATAAAGAGATTTGTTACATCAGCTTTAAGCATTGTAGTAAATGTGTCAAGGAAAAATGGAATAAGAGCATGGATGAATCTGCTTTTTGCTACCGGATACACTGACGTTTTATCTTAACATGGCTTCCCTCCATCACAACCTTCTGACATTTATAGAAATATTCTCAAGGACAGAGGAATCCAATGAATATGTTATTCAGCACTAGTATGTGTGTCTGCAAGTCTCTGAAGAGCAGCCCTCTTACCACTGACTCTCTATGAAGCTTCACTGTATCCAACACAATGCAGATATGACCAGGTGCTGCTTGTATATTTGATGTGAGAGGATTACTCTTTCTGTGGTTGGAAGTAATTTTACAAGTTACACAAACATCCTAGAATCCCCTGTTCCTCAGCTCCTTTATGTTTTTTATTCATGTTTGCTGATGTCTGTCATGGGCCTTGATGCATAAAAAGCATAAAATATCCAATCATATTAACCTTCACAGACCTTATAGAACTATTTCTGTGGTGACGTTTTCTCTACATCTAACCTTTTGTTAAGTTATTTAGCATAGTTTCTTATATTACCCACTGCATTTTTCAGTATTACTGACCTTGCAGATGTTCACAGAAACAAAGTTAATTCAGTGGCTTTTGGATCAGATCAGAGAAAACTGAAGACTGACTTTTTAAGCAACATTTAGCATTAACTGAACATGAAAACATGCACCTATAATCACATTAATCAAGCTACATGGAATTTATTGATGAATCAGTGTGTATTAATGCCTCTGAATGTCCAAAGGGGGGAATATTTAACACCGTTGAAAAGCTGGAAAACTGCATTTTACCTGCATTAGTTACATGTATTGATAGGATTAATGGTTGGAAAGTTATTAAACATAGACAAGTGGATGCTTTGACCTTTTAGTAAGAGGAAGAGTTAAGCATGTATCATCATATTTTAATATTTTACTGTTTATTCATCCTGGTGGAATACTGCAAGGTAATTTACTGCGCTGCTTTATATATGACTTTTGAAAACATAATGTGTTCCTTCAGGAATGATTCATGTTTTAAGTATCACTGACCTTTGATCAGGAAATCATCATTAGGTCTTGGGGTTGTGAATATAGAACAGGCTATTGGCTATTCTGGCATTTACATTAGGGGTAATTTGGTTCTTTATCCCAAGAGGACATTTGCAATAGTGGTGGGCAATACCACACTTTTATGATTCAAAACAATACTGACTACTTTTTTGGCATATATATTCGATACTCGATACTGATACTTTCAGTGATTTTTTTCAAGTTAAAATGTTATGCTAAAAAGACATCTCACATGACAAATACTGTCCATTTAACAATTTTAATGTGCATAACCTTTGGTGGCCATTTTTTTTAAGCAATAAAATAAATTTTGAAAAACACATAAATAATACATGATTAACATAAATATGAATTAAACTACTAAAATAAAACACAAATAATAAATATAAATATGAATTAAATACAAATGTCAAAATAAAGAACATAAATGATCAATAATTAACACACACAAATTTAATACAAATAAAGAAATAATACATATGAACAAAAAAAATATAATTTGAATGTCTTCAGGGTCATATCTGATGACCATGAAAAGATGACAAACTGCATTTTACACCAATTATTTACATGTATTGATAGGGTTAGTGGGCAACACAGGGGTGCAGTGTTTAGCACTGACACCTCACAGCAAGAAGGTCCTGGGTTCTGGGTATGGGTTCTCTCTGGGTACTCCAGCTTCCTCCCACCATCCAAAGACATGCACTAATATAGGTTTAAACTAAAATTGTCCATAGGATTTGAATGTGAGAACTGGGCTAGTTTTCAGGTCCTAAGGTTGGGTGAAAAGTACGCCCACACTCCTCTTTCTCTCACCCATGCTGTCCTTTCAGCCACAGACTGAACTGTTGCTAGCAGGCTAAAAACCGTTAAAAAGTCAGTACAAAATCTTGAAGTAAGTTACCTTATACGATTCAGAGGTGACACAGGCGCTTTCATTTCGCATTTATGAATTAATATCGATACTTCATTAGCGAAATCGATCCTCAAATGAGTAGTGTGTGAGTATCGATATATCGATACCACAGAATCAATATATCCATTATCACAGAATCGATACGTTCACCACTAATTTCCAATAAGAGGACTCAAACACACTGGCTTTTGTGTGTCTTTTCAACCTGTTCCTTCATTGAGAGGTCCTCGTTGGTATGCCATACGGCCTTTAAAGCTTTACGACATTATTGTGTCAGCTCCACTTTAAAGCATTCTTTGAGCCGGCAATATCTTTCCACTTTTTGAACATTAAGATTTAAAGTCCTATCCCAGGGCTTCATGCTTGCCACGTTTAGCTGCACTACAAAACTGCTATTTGTCAAAGCTATTTGGGTTTTAGTGGGAGCTAACTCCCTCATTTTGCCAAATATCCTTTTTCATGCAGCAGAAAAAGCACACAGCTCTCCATAAAAGCATCTTCCATTGATGTCACTACATGTTTCTGTGCGAGGTTCGATTTACAAATGGAAACGGCTACTTTTTCTGCCTGAGACTATAAAGAAATCTGACTGGAATTTACACAGCAATAAAACAAACCACTGCTTACGCTATATGAGTGGTGATGCAATAGCCCTCTCAAATATGGATCTGTTTATTTACACCACGAAATCCTCAATTGCTTTTAAATTTATGAGAAGTTTCATCGGCATCATAAGTGGTTCCGTTCCACATCATTTGCATGGCTTTCATTAACGAGGATACAGCTTAAACACACTTGTGTATTAGTATAAAAACATCTCAGAATGTGTGTTTGTGCATGTATACGCTGCCTGTTAAGATCTTCCAAATGAATAAAATCCAAATACCTGTCACGGCCATAGGCTTATTGCATGTGATTCATTTCTGCCTCTTTTTTTTTTTTCTCTTCTCAGAATACGAGCGTACAGTATTTCATGCCCACGGACCATTTATCTGTTCCCATCTCGGTCCCATAATTGAAACTTTTATTAAGATGAAGGGGATAATAGTTGTAAATGTGCTAGCTTGCACCAGGACGTGATGTAAAACCATCCATAGGCATAAAAAAAAGTACAAAGTGTGAAAGGCTGCCCGCTTTCATGGCATGTATCACACAGTACCATTAGGACACTCACAACGAGCTGGCTGAGGTGGTTGATCCCAGCTTGCATCGTCTTTTTGTTGCAGGGTGCAGTTGAGGACATGTCCTATTTCTAATAAGTACCGCAGTACACAAGGCACCATTTGTCCCTTATTTATGACTTTCTGAAACACTCTGATAGTACACAGGAGCTCAATGATAAGGCAACTACCCATATTAAATATTATGAAATGGGTAAACAAGGGTCAGAGCCCACAAATAACACAAAATCTTTAAGTTGAATTCAGGTATTCACATGTACCATTCTGCTAAATGAAGCATTGTGGTTTATAATTAAAATAGGAGAGACGTGTCCAGGTTTGATCAAATATAGTTATGGTGCTTTTTCATGTTCACACAGCCACATAAATACATTGAAAGCTACTGTATGTCTTGTTCTAACCAGAAGTCACCATTAATTAGAGATAAACACAGTTGATAGGTCAGAAAATGGTTTGGTTATGTGTTAGACAAAAAAAGAGACATCTTAGACTTAGAGATATAGGTGATTTGACTCAATATACCCACCTGATCAAGCAGGTTTCATCATTATATGTTGACTATGATTAATTTTAGGCTGAAAGTAGCATATGATCAGAAGAGTCCCACATTTACCTCCACTTTTACTTCTCTACATTAACCCCCAAATACCTAAACAGCCACTGGACCAAAATAATCTATGTGTCTAAATTGTTTAATAACTTATCCTTTCAATACATTAGAATAATATACTGATAAAATGTGGTTGCTCAGCTTTTATGTGACCCATTCAAAGACCCGTAGTGAAACAATAGCCACTTTTACACAGAGATCCCGGAAAAAAGGTAAGATGGTGGTCCCACCTTTTTTCCACCATTGACTGATTTCCACAGCCAAGCCAAAGCAGTAACAGAGGTGAGACAGGCTGGACTTTTATACAGTGAACCTGTGTTCTGAAATCAAAGGGGCGGTGAGGCAGCACAGCATGTAGTGTGGCGTATAACTTGCGCGTCGGAAATACCCCGAGCATAGTGGTGTTGACTCTCAAAACGACATCTTCTTAACTAGCCTCTCCAGAGTCTTTCACCCTTCCACAAATGTTAGCATGGATAGAGTCCTCTGCCCTAAGTGATATGAAATCATCACACCTTGGTTGCGGAACGAGAGGTGTTCCTTTTACACAGCGTTCCAGAATCATGACTCCACCTTTATCATGGCTCTGTTACTACCTTTAGAGGCGATACAGAGGTGGGACCAAATGATCCACCATTTTGTTTACACAGATGTCGTTCTGGAATAAAGGTGAAATATTCCCGGAACAGAAGCGCTTTGTAAAAGGGGCTATTAATTCACCAGTAAAACCCATTTGACCTGTATTTTGACAAATGACAGCGGTTGTAGCAGACTGATTTTACTTTCAGTTAATGATATATTTTGCTGAAAAAGTCACTTTTTCTTCAGTTTTCTCTGTTTTGATATGATAATCTTTGAATTTACTGTGCATTTACTGAATGAACATCTACATGATCACTAATTTAAGGGATTATACCTGATCTTTACTGAAAAATGCAAAATACAGAGGGTAATATTGTAAATGCTGATAAATCACTTAGGAAAGATTAAATATAGAGAAAAAAAATAATTTGTAAGACTCCACAAAAATAGGTCTTTAAGGGTGAATATGTGTTTTAAAAGGTCTGAGTGCCTGCATGAGTACAAAACATTGGATTATGGGTTGTTAGAATAAGTGATACTCAACTATGGAGTGTATTTAACTTTGCTTATAGCTGGTTTTTATCAATACTCGGCACCAACTGTTTAGCTTACTGCTTTAACCTGCAGGGGTTTCTGCACTATCTTGTTTTGCTGCCACTGTTGTTGATCAGTCAGTGACTATGTGGGCTACACCTGTTACAGGACTCTGATGTGCAGTAAGTCTAGTTTTATACAGATGCAGCAGTGCAAATCACACACTTTTTTGTTGTCATGAGAAGTGTAACAATATTTTCAGTTCATTATGAAACTGGGGTGAGACAGATTATAGCAGCCTGACAGGCTAAATAATTAATAGGAAATACTGCAGCTGTCACAGTGTTTGACACACAGTTGGAAAATGTGGACATGATGTTTGCATCATTATATTTGTTGTGCTTTTTTTTTTTTTACTATTACAAATATTCTGGTCCTGCCAAATAAAAGTTTTTTTTAGCCGTAACACAACAATTTAAAAAAAAAAAAATCATCTTCACAGACTTTACCTTCCAGAAGCCTTGAAGAAACTTGGGAAAAAACTTATCATTTGGATATAACTAGGCTACATTTTGCAAGATGTTATTCGCCTTGAGGTTTGTGAAAAAGACTGAGCTTTTGACCAAGTCACTTAGACTTATTGAACTATAAAAATACACAGATGTCTATAAAACTATGGACACGTTGGCATGTGACGTCACATGCATGTGATTTTTTGCTCCGCCTCCGACTGGGGGGCAAAAAGATTCTGCTCCTCCAGCATCCTGCATTGGTTTTAGTCGTGAAGTTAACAAAAGACCACACTAAATTTAAGTGCAGCTGGGACATATTAACAACTGAAAAATCTATCAATATGGTTAACACTTGTAGCACCGTAGGATGAACTAACAGACCAAAGAAGGACAGCAATGTTAAATTTCACAGGGATACCCTAAAACAAATGACACCAATG
>JAPQRQ010000013.1:10518002-10530089 GCA_037367365.1 Apogon talboti | reverse complement strand
TGGTGTGTTGATGAGGTAGTTATAGATGTCCATACTGAACTGGAGGACATTTCTGCGGTAGAGCCCTGCACAAGCCGCATATTTCTGTCCGAATCCGCTTGAACCTGACAGGCACTTCAATGTTTGTGTCCAAACCAGACCCGAACCTGATCAGTTAAATCCAGTTGTTCTCAGATGTAGATTATCATTAAATTCACAAATTTACACATTTATGGTATGTGAACATTACCTTTATTAAATAACAACTTGTGCAGCACACACATAATGATGACCGGACTGAACCCGACCCGAACCCGAACAGCACTCCTAAATTTTGGTTCGAACCCGGCCCGACCTGTCAGGTCCCGTCAGGCTCGGTTTGGGTTGCAGTCCTCTATTCTGCGGACTGTCAACCAACAGTTTGTCAGCTATTTGAAACGGGTCTGGAAGTTTTCTGCTAAATATAGTTAGCATTGCGTTGTACCTTTCGCGTTCATCAGCACAAAGGTGATCTAAACTAGTCATACATATCTCCTTGTTTTTTGTTTTTGAGCAGATATTTCTAAAACAACAGTGGCAGTGGTTGCTTAGCTATGTTTTGTTATTAGCTGGAGCGGTGCTTTTGCCCTCCATTGTACTGCACATGTGCGGGATTACCGTACATAAACAATAACATGCAACGTGTCCATACAGTCCTCAACAGGCAACCTGTAAGATGAAACTAGAGTAAAGTATTTTTGCTTGTATTTGTGTTGTATGTATGTGTGTTCATTTTCTGAATTTAACTAACTGTAGAAGCTGGGTCACTTTTAAGCATAGATACAACACTATAGACAGTCTGGAACTCATTCAGAGGTCATACACGATTGCAAATATGCAAAACCTGTCAGACAGCTTGGGTCAATTACATCATGAATATGCATATAAAACTGTTTTAGTACATTGTGAAAGTGCAGTTGCAATCATAGGGCACAGGTTTCCAGACTGATCTTTCACCTCGACCTGCCAGTCCATGCAAAGAGGTGAGTATTTGTGTTCTGCACTTGATTTGCTCAGCGGAACCAACCGGAGACTATGCAGTGTTTGCAGAATCACCTCTTTATGAGCTCCATAAAATACCTCAAACATTTGATGGATGGCTCCCGTGAAACCTTATGGCTTCCAAATAAGCTATAATGTAATTCAGCTTCTTCCGTGATTTCCCTCCATGACCCTGTGCAAGTAACAATCAGCAACTTTCAGCAAAACACAATGCCAAGGTTCAAATATCCCGAAGGTGGAAGTATACACACAGACTGGAACAGCATGACCCCAACATGGACCCAATCCAAGGCTACCCTCACAGAAAATGCTATGTATGGCAATAAAAAAAAGGTTGTTTAAGTGTGTTTGTAAGAAGACAAGTCATTTCTTTAGAGAAACATAGGGCAGTAAAATTACATTTTACTTGGAGCCTTCAGCATAGGTTAACATCAGTGTTACTGCAATACATTCATTTGATTAAACAGATACATACCCGAAAAAGTGGGTTGGATATTCAGAAAAAACAGCCTAATGACTCATTTCTTTTCTGTGTGGCATTCAGCATCACAAAACACCACATAACATCGAACAGCAAATGTTAAGGTGACTACAATTCTATTTCATTTTCTTCCATTCTTCTGTCAAACTCAGCTGCTTGAACAGACTTGCATGTGGGAGGGAGTCCAATAGCTCATCTTAAGATGAAAATGATTGGCATTATTAAGTTTATCCCATGCATATCTTCTTAATTTAAAGACAGATTACCATAATAATGTGCTGGGCCATTGCTTTTACAGTGTATATAGACACTATGAGGCTGAGTTAATAGAGGAGTTAATGGAGAATGCTTGGTTTAAGGGTATGATACCACTTAATGACAACAATATATACAAATAACTAAGAAATCTAAAATAAGAATAGACCAATTTGAGGCTGTACATAGTTATAATGATTTATAATGGCTGTTTCTTGTGCTGTTCAACAAACTTTACAAGGTCCCACTAAGCATGTCCTTTGATTGACTTCACCTTATTGCATTTCTTGTCTGCATTGAAGCCATGAGAGTCAAAGTCTGTGAAGTCAAACTGCATAGTCAATTAAATTGTGTTTGTCGTGACAATCCCACACAGAGCGGAGATCTGAGGAAATCATCTCCAACCTTTTGAAGTGACTCTTTTCCCTCCTGTGAAGTCTTGCCGTTTCATAGTTGAGCTCAGGCAGTGAGATACAGGCACCGCTAAAGAGGAAGAAAGGGCGCCTTCGCCTCCAGGGTCAGTCCGTGCATAATGGATTGTTGAGCTCCAGCCAAACTTATTGTTGGGCTTTGAGAGTGTGTATGCATGTGTGCACTTTTGTGGTTGATAGTTTGCATATGCAAATCAATGCATGTTGGAACCTCTCTTTGTGAGCAATTTGAGGAGCTGGGCCTTAACACAAAATTAGTGAAATATTATTGAATGAGTTTCCTTCAGGTCGACTCTGAATTGAACTTGCAGAATAAAAGGAGATGGCACTCTTTCACCTCCATCCTTACATCTACTAATTTGCCAACTGTACAACGTGACTGTATTTCACAATTGTCAAACACAATTAACCAGCGTTGTGTGATAGCAGTGCCTCAGTGCCATAACTCGACAGTAGAGATACGAGAACTGAAATCCTCTCTGGCCCCACATGAACTCCTGCTGATAATGATGTGCAGTGTGTAAAGCAATGCAGCCAGAGGCAGTGGCAGATTTCATTGCATTTTCTGTTTCCACATAATCAGTGTCTAAACAGTTCCGCTAAAAATTTGGCTGAGTTCAGGTGAAAGTATGATACTAAGTGAAAACCAGGAAAAAAAAAGAAAGGTAATGATGATAATGGAGTAAGGAAATGAGTGAACGATTTTGTGCTGAGGCTCTGGAACATTTCGTGTCTTTCTCTCTTTGTGTCCAAGTGAGGAGTCTTCAACTGGAGCAAATGGCTGTCTTCCGAAAGGCAGAGAGACAGAATAAAAGGGAGAGTGACAGAATGAATGAGCTTAATGGACAAGAGAAAAAGGGAGAGATGGCAAGAAAGCATCAGTCCAAGAAACAGAGAAGGTATGGGAGTTAATGGCGAGGAAGAAGATGGGATTGTGCCCTCTTTTCTTACTGTCCATAGGTATGCGACTGAGATATCAGCTTCTCTCAGCAGTCTGACTGAACTGCAAGGTTTGGACTTTTGGGTCTTTAAAGTCCAGTTCACCCTCGGGTCAAAGCTGAACAACACATACTTATTGAAAGCATACAGGAACTCTTTGTCAGGACAAAACAGTGGATCTGAGAGTTTTGTGCCGGAGTCCATGGGTACAAATGTGGTCAAAATGTTGGGAACTCTGTCTATGATACTGATGTGCATTGACTGAACAGTAGTTTCATCGAGTCAGTGTGTGTATGAACAGGCTACATTCTATTTCATCTTTAGGTTTATTCGGGCCTAATTCTCATACATAGTATTTTCCTCAACATACTTTTACTGAGTTTTCAGTCACTGTGTTCTTGATAATACTTCAGGTTGTGTTCTTGCACGTGAGTGGAATTTTCCAGAGAGGTTGGCATTGTCAAGAAGGAAAAACTCACATGTAATGACTTAAATACCAGAACAGATTAACTGTAAATTACTCACAAAATGACATTTATGCATGGAACTCATAGACACAGTGATGATGATATTTACACTGAGGGTAAGGGGCAAGAACCTCTGCACCAAAATTAAACTTGTGCAGAAATATCTTAAAGTTGATACCAGTGACCCTGGCTTCCATAGATGAAAACTGAAGTTCTCTTTTAAAAATAGCCTACTAAGGCATTCATTTAATCCAGGGATCATTTATCTGGAACCTCTACTAAGTGTTCTAGTCCATCTTGAAATTCTTTCAGAGTTTCTTTCAGGTTTTTGTGCTTCATATATCACACTAACAAGACCATTAAATTACTGTGCTGCATACAGCCCGATGTGGTTTAGAAATTTACCAAGTCAGTAAGCTAGCACTTAGCATTAGTTCACCTCTGACCCCTCGTACCCTGCAGCTCCACCCCTTTTGTCCAAATATTTCACTTCCGGCCCAATAAACAGCCATCATGGTAACATCCGAATTGCAAAATACTGGCTTCAGATAGCAATTCAGAAACCAATGAATGATGTCATGGTTCCTCTCTTTATTAATTATGCACAGTTTAGGGCTCAGGTGCAGCATAGGATCATGGGAAAAGCTTAAATAAGAAAGTTCCATGAGAAAGAGGTTGCCAAGAGGTGCATAAACTCCCCTGCATATATTGACCCATGTTTTTGTTTTGCTAGTGAGGTCCTGCTTTATAAAATATAGCTGCGTACATGTTGACTATCCCTTATAATCTCTGAATGAGTTTGAAGATTTTGTTTCACTTGTTCAAAATGTATTTCACTAACCTAACCTCTTGAGACCCAGGAAAGTACAATTTAAATTAAATAATCACGATGCAACAGTTTTTTCAGATGCGTTTTTTTTAAAAAGAATTATATAATGTCCTTTGTGGTGGACAGGTTTTTTTTGTTTTTGTTTTTTTTTGTTTATATGCCGCTGTGAAACTCTTGTCCACAAACGTGGACAGAAAACCCATAGCTGTGTCTTCGTAGGTTAACTCCCTATCACTTAATCACTCTTATCACTCTTCAAGACTGTAGTTGTATCGACCAAGATTTGCATCTGATGTGAGAAAATAAGGCAGATTTTGATTTTGATATCTGCATATTTGCAAACAATTTTGAAACATATGGGATATGTGACAGACATTTGAGGTATAATGAGGCCTATGAGTTCTTGGTTACATACATTTGTACATGCAATCCTTTTCCCCAAGATTGATCTAATCTCCTGGGGTTCACATGTGTTGCACACAGCACATTAACAAAGGAAGCACAGACGACATGTTTATCACTCTTATTTTCTACATCACTACGATGACTAGAACTGCTCATTTCAACACTGAACTGACACCTTAGATGCATAATCCTGTGTGTCAGTATTAGTCACACTGGTAAAACATTTCACCGTCTTGGCTTTTAGCTACAGACCTGCACTCCTAATCAGCACCTCATTAAGCACACTCAGGTCTGCTTTAAGTTCAATTTGGAGCAGATTTCCCAGGATAGCCTGATTCTGTGGACATGAATGAGGTTGAGCACGCACATGCACACCAATGCAGGGGTCAATACGCATGCATACATAAACAACCACTGAAAAAAGAGCCGTCCTTGCAAACGTCCCAAAGGGAAAACACTTCTTTTATGAGTTTTAAGATGATTACTTCCTTTCATTTGCACTGGCTATGGAAATCACTTTTCTCTGTTTGCACTTCCATGTTGGCCAGCATGAAGAAAATTGGTTTTGTGAGAGATCACCTCCGAGACATGACGATACATTCAAATCCAACAAGCCCTGTGCAACCGAGGCAGAATGCTTCCCCACTGGTAAAATTTGATCAAAAGTAAGAAGGTAATAATAATGTTTAACCGAGAGAAAATGTCACAAATCTAATCTAGAAAGGCATTCAAGACACCTCCGCCAGTGCCCCACACTCATGTGGTTCCGTCAGTAACATCACGTTGCAACATCAGAAATAAGGGTGACATAAAAACTTCAGGCTTTAACCCTATTTATGGATATTTATTGCTTCGTCCTTGGCCCATGCCCTACTCCTTCACCAAGTTTATTAAAATCATTGCAGTGGTTTTTGTGTAATCCCACTCTCTGATAGACAGATGGTAATGAAAACATAACCCCCTTGGCAGAGGTAATAAACTCAGTCCATATTTTATATGTATATTACTCATCAGACTCTCAGTAGGCTTTGCTGGTGACACTGTTTCACTGAGACTGATTGATGCACTTTTAGTGATCTAGGTCGTATTTACAGCAGTACTATGAACTGATTGAAGCATAAACCACATCTGTGTTAGTTAATGAGTATGTGTCCTAGTGCAACAATAGCTAAATTATGTTATGAACATTTTTTTTTTTTTTTTTGATGTAGCTTACTGATACGCAGCCATTAATTTCAGATAAGAATTAATTAATTGTGCACTTTGGAGTTTTTAGAGATAATCAGATAAATTCACCTCAATGTGTTAACACTCATTCTTCACATTTTGCTGCGGAAGTACATACATTATTATTGCAAGGATTTTTTTTTTTTTGTAACCATGACAATTTATGTTCCTACCTGTCTATATATTTTTCACTAAGGAGATAGAACACTGCAAGGACACTCAGTAGAATCTGTACCTCCAGCAAAGTCTTGCAATTCAGTCATTCTTTTTCACAATGTTATAAAAGGCACTTAAACATCTAACCTTTCATAGACAATATCCATTAATAAGTTCATCCTTGGCCCCTGTATGACCCTTGCTGCAAGTTTCAGCAAAATCTGTGCGGTAGCATTTGGCACAATCCTGCCGGTGTCAAAATGAAATAAAAAATAAGCACCTTGGCAGAAATACCAAACAAATGCAGCAATTACAATGCTTCCTTGTGAACAATAAATATGCATTTTTGAACTGTTTCTACAAGGACCAATCTTGACGTGGTATCAGAAGCCTGTTTCGTTGCCTTGTTCATGCATTTTTAGACCAAAACCTTTTTTTTTTCTCTATTCACAAAGATGCCTGTTGATAGTCAATGATGCAAGGTAAGGGAATTGTGGTAGATTGGATTTTTGCAGACAATAGTGAGCTTCCACCTTACGATAATGGGGATATTGGAAACACAAATAGCAATTCAGTGCAATGCATGTGATTTGCTTTGTATTAAAGTACACCATAAATATTAATAAAGTAACGTCTCAGCTGAACAAATACTATGTTTATGTCTGTTTATTAGCTTTTCCATCAAGGTTAAAAGACAGCGTCAGTGTTAATGGTCCATATTGTTGGGAAAAAAATGCACAATATCAGATCCTTTTGCTAAATAGTGACTTGTACATCATATTTCAATCATATTAGGCTTCACTCATAATATGTGAGAGATAAAAGTCAAACTAAAACTGGGTGAAAACTAGTAACTTCCCTTAAATATAATACGACTAAGATTAATGAAAGTTTTAGAAGTATAAAAACTCTGTCTTAAACACAGCTGAGATCACAAATAAAAGAAAACAGTTGCCTGCAGCAGAATCATTACGTTCCCAGTACTTTTCAGTTATTTACCTGATGCTCTGTTCCGGAGAGCATGCAGAGCATAATAGATTCAATTCCCTCTTTCAACAAGGACACAGTGACTCTGACCCTCACCTGTAATTCTGTGCATCTAAAACAGTGGTTTATTTTAATTTACTGTTGCATTGACACTAAAACAGTGCAGATTTGCGCTGCTGCTGCTACCGACAACAGACACAATGCTAATCATTCTTAGTAGAAGACACAGGAGTCACGGTTATATTTGTAATATCCGCATGTCATGCATTATAGTGTGGTGTAATTTATGTAAGTGAATGTGTATATTGATGTATAAGCTCACTCATCCCGTTTTGATTAGCTCTGAGCGATGCATTCATGAAGGTAATAAGCAGCCAAAGGATGTCTGCAGCCACAATTGATATTGTTTGATTTCACCTGTATCTATCAAATGACAAAACCATAGCACATAATGTGACGCTCACAGTCCTGCTGTCCGTGGGATTATGATGAAGGTGCTTCATTATTACTTCAAAGAGAGTTTACGTTCCAAGAAAGTGTCTCTGGTTGAAACGGCTGTCTGTGCTTTTCTGAAATGTTTTAAAAGGCAGATTTCCAAGTTGATGTTTTGATCGCTAACAGAGTGCTTTCTGCGCTGAAGGGTAGTCGGACAGATAACAGAGCACCAGTAGACCCCTCTCTGTTCGCACACCGGCTCCTGGCAAAACTTCATCATGGCAATTGCCTCCTATTTACTTTGATCTACCTCGACTGTGACAACCAGGGATTAACGGATAGTCAGGGATACGATGTCATAGAGGATTTAGGGATAGATTTTTGATTTACTAGCGTTCGTCCCGTTTGTTTCTAGATGAGACATGAGGGAGTTGACCTCAAAACTATTGGATTTGGGTATCCTAGCAACCACTGGAAAATGGAGCAGTAATTGTGTAAAAAGCAGCGACAGACAAGTCTGTCACAACAAGTGCAGCTTTACCTACCCTTCCAGTGTCCTCAAAGGACTAAGCTGCTGATTCATTCACAGTTACAAATCACATTCCACATGCAGTCTATCAGAGATTGTCTCTGTAAATGTTTCACCACAGTTAGTAAATTAATAAATGCGTAGTCACAGTTTTCACATCACCATGTAAACTTGGTATTTCATGGCATTTAAGTTGTGTGACCTTTAATATACCGTGTGTGATCTAGCTAATAGATATCGGCCAATAAATTGGCACCAATAGGACATTTTATAAATTATCAGCTTTTGATGGTGACCTGTAGCCAAAATTAGACTTCTCAACTGGAATTGCTGACCTTGAGATGGAAGTAACATTCATTCATTCATACATTCATTTGCCGAACCACCTTGGGAGGGTCGCAGGGATGCTGAAACCCATCCCGGTGAAGGCGCGGCCAGTTCACTACAGAGCTGACACATACAGTTGAACAACCATTCACTCTCACATTCACATACAGGCGGTTTAGATTGACCAGTTAACCTAACAAGGTGCATGTCTTTGGACGGTGGGAGGGATACCTGGAGAGAATCCATGTAGACATGAGGAGAACAGGTAAACTCGACATAGAAAGGCCCACGCCGGCCAGCGTTGGAATCAAATCTGGGACATTAATGCTGTGAGGCAAAAATACATGAAAATAACAATTTAAATATGTAAAACACATGAGAATCACCTTCAATCACTGTTTACAGTTAGTTTGCCAGTGTAATATTCAGGGCTTCTGTTTTATTTCTTTGAACTATGACTTTGTATAAAAGTAATCCATTTTTTTCAGCCTATTAACTAGCTTTACTTGCTGCCGACTACACAGTATTTATATCAATCACCCTTAGTGTTACATAGCCTCCACTTGTCATTAGCTCTGTACCAGGACTATATATAGTTCTGGCTATCATTTTGGAACAGGGTTATCTCTTGTGTGGTTAGTTCTTGGATGCTGTGATGGTATATTTCCAAAATGGTTTTTTTTTTGTTTGTTTGTTTTGTGTATGAGGATGTGTGTTGCTTCATTAAAATGAATAAATCCATACAAAAGAAAATGGCACACAACTAAGTCTGTAGTTGTAGCTCTTGTTTTTCTTCCTCATAGCGATGGAGACTTTTAAAATGATAATGTACAGATAAGGAAGGGAAGACCACAATAATGCTGCCCCTATCTGGTGGAAATATTCACCTTTATTCCATCAGAATCCTTCCACTGAGCCAGACTATAGTCTTTAAAAATCTGACATTCATCGACCTATACCCACTAATCAGCCGAAGACCATTTGTTTATGAAAAAAGGCCTAAGATCTGAAAGCTTCCTCCAGTTTGAGGGATCAACCATCCTAAGCCCAGTCAAACAGTAGTCATGTTTGAGCATGCTGACCTTCTGAGTCAGGCCCTCCTATTAATCTGGCCCCTTCACGGCACAGAACCCAATAGCACTAAAGGGCCAAATCCCAAGATCGGAAGCTTTATCTCCAGATTTTAAGTGAAAACTTCCAGCAAATCCTCTGCTCTCCCTGCACATTTTTTTTGCCTTCTCCTCTGCACCTTCGATTTTTAGTCTTTTTTGCTCATGCCTTGAATACTGATGTATATTTGACAAAATAATAGCCTTCACTCAGTGCTTAACTTCCTATACAGCTGCTAAGAATGTGAAAAAGTGACAACAGTGAAGATGTCAACCTCAAACCTTTTTTCTTCACACTTTGGAGAGTCTTCTAATCTCCCGTGACATGAATGGCAGTGTTACCAGTCGCACTCACTACCAAATACCCAATCAGATTTCTGCCCAGTGTGAGACAGAGATAACACAGAAAACATCCTCTTCCATTTATGTCACAGAATGACTGCAACATAAGAGAAAAAAAAAAAGTCAAGATTTGACAAGTGACAACTGGAAGTTACCAATGGAACTTGGCTAACGTCAGATGGCGGCAGATTATCGATTACATTTCAAATGACGATGGAAACACTCGCGCGTGCAGAAATATTCTTAATAAGGACAAAAATAATACTTTTAAAGAAGTGAAAATAGAGTGCAGTTCACTTATGTGATAGTTGACTTGGGATTTTTACTTATAAAGTTAGATCATACACATTAGAGAAACATTGATTCTGCTCAGTGTGCTGTGGCTTGCTCTTCTCAGGATGTAGTAAATGGACATATATAGTGAATATTTGGTAAAAACTTCCACTTATTTCAAGGAGGCTCTCTTTAACCCATAAAGACCCAAACAGCCACCGGCAACCAAAAGCATCTACTGATCTGAAATGCTTAACTTCTGAAACTCTAAACCTATCAATACGTTGAAACAATTTAGGTAAAATACAGTTTGTCATCTTTTCATGTCATCAGACATGACCCATTTGGACGTTCAGAGGCTCCGTAGTGAACATGGAGACACTGTCATCTCCAAAACTGATTCACCACTAAAATCCATGGAGTTTCATCAATGACAGTGGACATATGTATAATTTAAAATAAGCAATATAATATAACATTAACATTGAAAACATATTGTATACTATTTAAACAGCCGTACATTCAGGTCCAGCCCTGGTTGAGCATTAGTCTATTATTATCTGTGATTTCATAACCATTTTTAATGAATGCATTTTTTAAAAATTCATATCACATTCTTAACCCATGGACAAATTGCACAATGCTATTTGTACACTTTATAAATGTACCAAAATATAGCAAAATATATGATTTAGTGTAGATGTAGTCATTCTACTTCATCAATGCATTCATTGATTGGGTGGTGGAACATAAAATATGTGTTATTATTTTTAGTAATTGGAAATATGTTAAAAATCATATGGCTTCAAGGTTCCATATGACACTCATCAAATAGTTGTTTAACTAAAAGTGCACAGAAAGAAGTGCAAAGGAACACCAAGACTGACTCACGATGTTTGAAATCTTTCGTTGACTTTGCTCAAGTTAGAGAAATTGTAAAATAAAAGCGGGGAGGCAGGCGGGGAGAGACCCACACAGAAGGAACAACAGGCTGGTGGTTGTAGCCCAGAGCTAGTGCCAGTTTTCTGTGCCTCCACCAGCAGCAGCAAGAACATATTACATCATTAGTAGTGCGTCATTCCGTGCCGAGGCAGTTTCTGCCCTCCTTCATCTCTTCTGCTGCTTCTACTTTATCATACACGCACAGAAACACACTTCTTTCTGTTTATCCTCCGACTAAGCTTCCTTGACACACTGTCTCCTTTCTACTTTAAAAAAAAAAAACATTACTAGATTCTCTCTCAGTCTGCACAGCTCCTGATTTCTTCTTTTTTATTGAACATTTGAAGATATATCCTTATGTGCGATATGCCTGTGCACATGAGTATTTTGTATCATCTACCAACACTTGAAAAGATACATAAATATTGAATGACGATGAAATTCCTCTCCCTCTGTTTCAGTGTGTGTTCATGCATTTTCACATGATGGGGTCTGCATTCTCAGTAAGGTCTCCCCCATGACATGACCATCACATGTAATCAGTGGAAGTGGGCACCTCAATCGTGTCAATGATGCGGGAAAAAACAGAAAAGGCAGCAGGGTTTGAAGTAGGTTCCCTGCAGAAAAGTGGCTGTTTAGCATAAGGTTTCAGAAATTCTAATGCTGTGTTGCAAACAGCATTAATGCACTCTGGGTAGTTTGTTTCATCATTGCAACTGTTTTGAAACATACTGTAGGATATGGAATGACAATTTGTATCTCAGCATCATTTTTAAATCCACTAATTTAGAATCCTGCATTGATGAGCTATTATCAGAATGTATATCTTTTCTGCTAAGGCCAAGCTTACAAGCTTATTACCATGTGACCATGTGATTACCATGTAATGCCACATGTACTGAAGCATGATTTAAAATAAGAAGATGATATATA
>JAPQRQ010000013.1:10440134-10450198 GCA_037367365.1 Apogon talboti | reverse complement strand
GGTACTAATGTAAGTAATGATGTTCAAAGGGATAATGTGGATGTTGACAGGTGTCTGGATCAGCACTTATGATGTTGAATGTTCTAAAATACATGTTCCTTTCACCTTACATGTGTGTTTCTTGGATTTTTCATATGTACTTTAGATTTTTTTTTTTTTTAATTAATGTGTAAAGATCTGTAAAGTTACAGATCTGCTCTCACTGTAACTTCTCCTTGTTAACTAGTGCAGTAGAAGATGTAAAGGTATTGCTGAGCATAAGCAGATGAAATGGTGCTTGAGGTTAATCTGTTTTATTGCATTTTTTTTAAACATCCCTTTAGAAAAATGTTATAGAAACAGCCACAACCATTACAACAGTATTATCATACTTGCTTTTAGCCATTTTTGATAATTTCTGCAGACATTACAAAACAGTGAGTAAAAGTTGTAAAATACATGTTCCTTTCACCTCACGTGTCTTCCGTGTGTGTGTGTATTTTTTTTTAAGTACTTAAATATTGGTCGTTTTTTTTTTTTTGGCACTTATAGGTAAGGAACCAAATATGGTAACTTCATTGACCTTGATTTCCTAGGGTCCTCCAATAACACTTTTTTCAGAGTATTTCTATGAGTGTCCTATAAGGGTTAAGTTGTTCCTGGCTGCATAGTTTACTTTAGACAAGTAAATAGTACTGAAAATCAGGGCTACATAATTAACTTATTTGCTATTATATTGCAGCATATACTGTAATTTAATGATCCAGATTTAGGAGGATTTAGAGTAATAGCAGGCATAAAACAAATGAAGATGAATAAATAACTGATGAATGGTGATATTTTGGATTTAGTGAAACTGAGCAGAGAGGTTCTATGTACAGATGCAAAATGAAAGTCACAACATTGTTTTTGTTTTTATGCTAGTTTCATTTATGTGTGTACTTTGAAACTGATAAATATAAGTGCACAATATCTAAAAGAGTCCATTTCAGCTGAAAACCAACCACCAACTATCAAACTAAAAGTGACAATTTTATGCAAATGTTGCAACTGATGCAAACGGCAAACCAATCTACTGATCTACAATGTGGAATAGATTTTTTTTTTTTTCCAGCAGTACATGTAAATAATCCCAGTAAAATGCAATTTCAGTGCTTTTCAGCAACATCAGATATGTCTCATTTGGACGTTCAGAGGCTCCATAGTGACCAAGGGAACATGTCATCTTCTGCAACACTGATCCTGTTTACACACTAACACCGATCATTATCTGATTCCTGGAGTTATCAGGTTGTTCAAGTGATCATGTAAACAGCATAATCAGATAACAGCAATTATCTGATTATGAGAAATTGGACGGCGCACACCGGGATTTCTTTCCCAACACTCTGATGTCCTCATGCATGTATACAGGTTAATCTGGTTCACTTCGTTGTCTTACATCTGCGCATGTGTAAACTAAGAAATTGTAGAAAATGAAAGTGATGCAGTCAAAGATAAGTGGAAGACAACGATAGGAATTTTCAGTCTAACATCACTACTCGCATATGAACTCAGACAGACATCTGATAATGGACTAAAACACAAGTACATAAAAACATTAGATCCAATTATTGAACTTTTTTCTTTTTTTTGTATTAACTCCCATTACTTCCTGTTATCAGATTTTTATGGTCATATGAATGGGCTCATTGATTTGCCAGTAAAACTCATGATGTTTGACAAATTGTATGCACTTGTTTGAGATGTTTTGCTGCGAGTCACTTTTCTTTAGTTTTCTCTGTGAACCTTTGATTTTTTTCCATGCAGCTGCTATGATCATCTACATGATCAGTAAAATAATGTACAGAAAAATACCAGATTTTTACTGAAAAGTGTAAAGAATAAGATTATAATAAATGGTAATAATAACTTTAAGTAGTTCTAGTACAACTTAACCCATAAAGACCCAGAGCTAATTTTCTGGCAGTTCTGAAATTAGTTTTTCTCCCATTTTTAATTTACATGTCATGTGGATGTTCATAAAAGCTCAAAGTTGAGGATTATTATATCAAAAAGACAAAACAGAAGAAAAAGTGACTTTCAGTCAAATATATCAATAACTAAACATAAACCAAGTGTCTCCATCCACTGTCATTGATCCAACTCCATGGGTTTTACTGGTCAATCAATGTTGTAGAAGATGACGGGTTTCCATGGTAACTGCGGAGCCTCTGAATGTCCAAATGGGTCATATTTGATGACCATGAAAAGATGACTGTCTTTTACACCAATTATTTAGATGTATTGATATGATTAGTGGATTAACAGGTATTTTACTTGTTGTATCAGTAAATAATATTGGTTGCCAGTGGATGTTTGGGTCTTTATGGATTAAACAAACTGCAACAAGTGTAAATATAATGTTATGAATTATGCATCAAAATATAATTTCAATATATCTAGTATAACGTAATATCAATGATAAGCTTGGAACCCATCATTACTCCAGCAGAAAACCTATTTAAGTGTGGTGTGAAAATATTCTTAACCCTATTATTAACAAAATTCAATCCATTTAAAATGCAAAATAGACATAGGCTACGTTCAGACAGCAGGTCTTAATGCACAATTCGGATTTTTTTGGTTAAATTTGTTTTGGTTTTTTTGTGTGTGTGTTCGTTCATATTACACATTAAATGCGACTTCTTTTAGTTTTGAGTATGAACTGAATGGGACCCTGAAGTGACCCACATGTGCAAAAGAGGTCCTGACGTAATACGTGACCACGCAGGCACGCACTGTGTTCACAGACGTAAATGTTTTTCGCCCCGCTCCTCCTGTGACGCAGAATTGTCATGTTTGTCGCATTTCAATGACGTAAAGGCCAGATAAATGTGACATGGCCGTTCAGACTGAAGTTGCATTGCAAAATATTAGATGCGTATCGGATTGAGGACCACATATGAAAGTGGCCTGGGTCGGATTTGAAAAAACCGACTTTGTGCTGTTCAAACTGTCTTTAACAGATCGGATACAGGTCACATATGGGCAAAAACATCGGATTTGGGCCACATTTGCCTGCAGTCTGAACGAAGTTACCGCCCATGTGGCCGGTTCGTTGTGCTGAGCTTTCATTGTGAAGTCGTTAAAGTGCTAAAGAGCTGACTCGAGGAAAACCTTTGTCAGTCGCACGATGTCTCGGCTTTTAAACCACATAGTCATGTTCCATCACGACTCTGACAACAGCAAAACTAATTTCTTTTAATCAGCCCTGAGAGCCTTGTACTCGCTGGAGCTGGTCTACCTTAGGAAGTGTCTCATCAGAGAAGATAAACACTCGGAGGATGAGGTTTACATGAGCCTCTTTGTCAACACAGACTAGTAAAAAAAAATCAGCAGAACCAAAGATCTCAGATTATATAAACATTCATAGGAAATTTACATAACCAGTTCTACGTAGAGTACCCTCAGAATACCCCATAAAAGTCACAGAATGTCTACATCATTTGTTTATATTCCTTAATCTCTACAGGGTGGTAAAGTCCTGATATGCGACATTAACACTGCTTAGCAGCGATGGCAGGTGTGTGTGTTGCAGTGCAAGAGCCAACACATAAGCTGTCATTTCCTTGTCCCACACACTCATATGGAGAAGAAATGGGTGGGGTTTGAGGCTCCTACTAGCTCAAGGTTGTCAAACATACGGCCTGTGGGCCAAAACCGGCCCACCAAAAGGTCCAATCCGGCCCATGGGACAAATTTGTGAAATGTAAAAATAACACCGAAGAAATTAATAATAATTTTAGTTCATTGACCACATTCAACCCAATTCAATCTCAAGTGGGTCGGATCAGTAAAATACTATCATTAAAAACCTAGAAATACTGACTACTCCTAATTATTCTCTTTTGTTTCAGTGTATATAAAAAAAAAAAAGAATAACATTACATGAACATGTTTACATTTACAAACTATCCTTTCACAAAAACTGTGAGTAATCTGAACAAATATGAACAATTTGAAATGTCGTAGCCCTTTATTGGGCAACTGACTTTTTTTGGTCATTTCCGCACACATTACAAGACAGTGACATCAACAGTTCCAGTGAGGACAGTAAGTCAACACTCTCAGGTCCAATGTGGTCTACAGGGTCTGTAAGGTCCACCTCTGCATGAACAGTGAGTGTAACTGCTTTGTTAGGTACCATGAAGTACTGGTACTAATGTAAGTAATGATGTTCAAAGGGATAATGTGGATGTTGACAGGTGTCTGGATCAGCACTTATGTTGGTCTAATGTGTTAAAACACATGTTCCTTTCAACTTGCATGTTTTTTCTTGGATTTTTATTTGTTTTGTTTTTTGCAACTTAGGAGTAAGGAACCAAATATGTTAACTTCATTTGACATTGATTTTCTACATGACAATAAACATTTTGAAAACTTTCACAAAAGTAAGTCTTTTTATTTCCTCCAATAACACACTACGGTTGAAAGTCTGAATTTCAGAGTATTTCTGTGAGTGAACTATAAAGGGTTTTAAGAGAAGTGGCGTTTTAATATTCTGCCTGTTATTAAATGTTTTGTGTATTTGTAGACCCACTGTGATCTGTAAGTTCTAATGCACATGTAATTGATAAGCAGAGACACAAAATTGTTAAAATTGTAGATATAAGCATTTTCATTATGTAATTTTACTTTGTTTACTTCATTATTTAGGCCTATATATTATTACACTATAATTTTACTGGTCCAGCACACTTCAGATCATACTGGGCTGTGTGTGGCCCATGAACTAAACCCCTGATACCATGTATTCAAACTCTGTTTCCTTTTGGCTCCGTCTGGTCAGTCGCATTGTAGGAAATGTGTCAAATAAAAACATTCACTGACCCCTTATGCTTTGAATGGAGGTGTTTCCAGTCTGGAAAGAACCAGTCCCATTAGGATCCTAATGTTTAGCTTCAGTTCAAATGTGATGACTTAGAATAACTTATTGATTTGCTGTAAGCCTAGTCTCAATCAGGACACACTGAGCAGATTCTGATTCATCTGATGTCTCACAAAACAATAGCTTTAAGGTTGTATTGATCTGCCTGATTGTAATAAAGGTGGGCAGCGTGACAATGCAGTGGTTAGCCTTTCTGTCTGGAGTTTGCATGTTCTTCCCGTGCCTGCAGGAGTTCTCTCCTGGTACTAAAACTTCCTCCTACCATATAAAGACAGGCACCGTAATAGGTTAAATGGTCAACCTAAATCGCCTCTAGGTGTAAATGTGAGTGAGGGGTTGTCCACGTGTATACCTGTATGTCAGCCCCACTATGAACTGGCAACCCCATCTTAACATTGTCGACTGGTTTCACATACATTTTGCCTCTATTTTATTGTAACCTCAAGCAAAATTCTTAATCTTCAAGTTTTCAATGCAAATATCCACATGGATTTCATATGAAATTGTGAGATTATCACGATTTAGAACCTGTGTTTATTTCTTTCTTCCTTCCTCTGTTAAAGGTTTAGTGTCAGATTACTGTGATTTCTACTGGTGGGGTTTCAGATTTCACCACTCTGTCCTCTCCTCACCTTCCCTACAGGGGCCTCTACATACTAGAATGACCCTTGTAAAGGTCTTTACCCACTAGTAAGTGCGACTAATTTGCAGAAAATGGGTACTTTCATACAGAGTGTGATTATAACATGGTAAAAAAACAAACCAAAAAAAAACCAAAACAGGTTTTTAGCCTTGGAAGATCAGCCACTCATTTGTGTGAAATGGACATCAACAGCCATAACCCCACCTTGTTTTGTATGAAACACACCACTGATTAAAACTACTGAAAATAACAGGAATGTGTAGAGCAGCATTGCTATGGACATTGAAGAGCTTCTGTAACATGAAAGTCTTAAGAATCCGATCCACTTTGCACCATGTCTTTTTTTTACCTGGACATAGACCAGAAGATGCCAGATCAGAGACAAAGGCAACAGATGAGAGTATTTTGTCTTCACTAGTGTTTGACAACTAGCTGTACAGATAGCTAATAGTGCTTCAAGAAACCCCCAGGAAGCCTCTTATTGTTTTGGACATTTGTTGACAGTAAAACTGTACATACAAAAACAAAATGCATATTGCAATCATGTATTTACTTTTTTATAAACAAAGAATATGTAGAGCTATGTAACACAATGTATCATAGCTTTAAATCATGTAAAATATGCACATTAGCTACAGTTAAAAAAAATCTATTTGAGTGCTAGCGCTTAGCACGATGCTAAAATGCACTGAAAATCCCATATATGCTAAAGCTATTCGCGTCTTACATTTTCACACAAAAACAAAATGAATGAAACGACACAAGAGCCTCAACCGAGTATCTAGGGTGAATAAACATCTTATTACATTATATTTACAGACAGATATTCGTTTAGGGCCAAATGACAAGTAACAGGGCTTAAACAGTGACAGAACTTGTCTGGAGCAATATGGAAACTACGGTAGCTTTGAGTAGACAAAACACCTGAACTCTAACTCAAATATCTATCTCCACTAGGGGGCAGTACAGAGAGATTACTATTTTTGTCAAACAGACTGGCACAAATACTTTGAAATCTTTTGTTGATGTTGTCAGTAACTTTGCAACATGTTCATGAGCGGGAACTTGGCACTTTTGTGTGATTTCACAACCACAGTGTGTAAATGTCTTCAGCACCAGTGTTTATTTGGTCTGTTTTGGGTTTTTATCTCCCAGTTATGTACTGTGAGAGGATACAATGATCAGCATGTCCATCTGTCTGTCCCTCATCATGTTTATAGAGCATAACTTAGTTTTTTTCACCAAACTCTATGCTCTGTTTTAGCAGGTATATGTTGAAGTGGTGTATTTTGTCTGTTGTTCGTCTGTGTTTTCTGTGATGCCATTTGTCATTATCTTAGTTCCCGAAGCAGAACTAGAAACCATTTAATATTTTGTCCTTGTACGTGATTTGTAAGCTCCTTGAGAGACTTAAATGGGCAAACTCCATGGCACTAACACTAACAAATATCTGACTCCTTCTGATTTTCTGGCGCCTGCTGCTGTTCTCTCATACTGTACATTACGGGTGACGCTGATGCAATTTAACACTTTAAAATCTAAGCCTAAAATGGTCCGCCTGGACTTTTTTTTCTTATTTTGACTAACTAAAAGGTTAGAAAATATGCTGTGAGTGAGTCCATTCTTCCAAAGCACTTTTTTCAGATCTTTCAAAATCTAGCAATTATTTACAACAAATTGCATGTTATAATTCTGCAAAAATGGCGGCTTCTCCAGCTTCTAGTATAGGCATGAGTGAAATTACCGTAATGACCCAGTAAAGCCTATAAAATGCAACATCTCATATTTCAGAAACTGTTTGGAATTTTTCCAATTACACGAAAAGTGAAAGAGTTACAGCCATCCAAATTGCATGTGCACAGGGTGTGTCAGCTGTGACACGTCAGGTTTTAAAGGTTTTAACACTGGATGTCACTTATACAAAGGGAAAAGATGGAGAGGAACCCTGTTTTGACTAATAGTTTAAGCCTTGAAATATCTGGGATATATTTAAGGAATGAAAACCAAGTTGGACTCTCAGTAGATTTATGGACTAGGTTAGCGAGTCCACACTAAAATTATAGAAGCAGCATTTAGCTGTTACACTGAAAGGAACTAGATCAAACTGGTAGAACAGTTTAGATTTACCTCACATGTAGACATAATACATTGAGGTTGGAAACCTCTCTTCATGTGTCTGTGAATGAACTCAATAACCTACATCCTTACTGCACTAAATCTCAATCCACCCTTATTGCTGTGTAAGTCTGTATGTTCCTTTAAGCATTTTAATATAGATCGAGTTGCTTTTATGTGAGAAATATGCTGTATTTATAGAGCTGCCATACCTTGCCTTGAACAACTGTATTAATATAGTAGCCCAACATGGTCATCTATTTTGATACAAAACGGCTCATTTTAATTTGAAGACAACACAATGAGTCTTATTTTCAGGTTATTATGTATCAATCCATCATATTTCAATCGCAAATCATCATGAATAGGAATCTTACAGCTGTGGCCATGATGTGTCCCAATATTTTTGTCCATATAGTTTATAAACATCAATATTTCCTTAAGATTTAAAGGGAGATTTTTCTTCCTAAGTGAGATGTGAAGAAAATACATGCTTAGTTGCGGTAGAAAATTATTTACAGTGAGAGCATGAAAAATGTTTTAGAAATTTAGAGGTAGAACATTTAAAATCATAGTCATGGATAAAAAAAAAATAATAAATCAAAATTGAGAGAAATTAAGTAAAAAACATAGCTGAGGCATTTTGGAAGCAAAGATAATGATGATATTTATCCCAATATAAAACTATTTTATGCCATTTGTCGTTATTGTTTTGTATCCCAGACCCCTGTTAGAAAAGAAGCATCTGAATTCAATGTGTCCAAATACTTTTGTCTACATAGTGTACGTCTGGAGGACTGTATGTTCTCTTAAGCATTAGACTGACCTGCCTTTTATGTGTTAAATATGCTGTATTCATTGAGCTGCCATACCTTGTGTTACCTACTACTACCTACTGTAGAAATATAGTAGCCCAACATCACTCATTATAAGGTAAATACAACACAATGAGTTTTACTTACGGGTTATTATATATTAATCCCCCATTTTGTCAATGGGCATGAGCTAAAAAGTGTAGTTACATAGTAAACTGGTTGCAGATTTGAGTCCCAACAAATCTCAGTAGGTGTGACTTTAGAAATATGGCTGTATAGGTAGCAAGAATGTGCTGTCTCTCTGCACAGATTCACAAAAACACACTATCTCCCTAATCCTGTTAAAGGCCTGTCTGCCTGTGTTCAGGGTGAACCAAGGCGACACCACATAACCATATTTTTAATGCCTCACCTAAGCTGTTGTAGCATCCTCACCGAGCAATGCATTAAATCTGACATTTAGTTATGTTAGCTCCAATTACATCACCATCGAATATCGAGGCGTCTTGAGACCTTTATTATCTGCATTTCCCTGTCAGCTACGTTTCCCGTTCAACTTTATTTGTTGCCGGCAGAACCTTTGGCGTCTCTGGTTTCACTTAAAACACAACGCTGGGGATGTGAGAAAAGCCTGTCCAGTCCAATCACACTAAACACACACAGGTATAGGTGAAGAAGTGTAAAGCCCTAACACTCCTAAAGGCGACATTGGATTTTTTTTTTTTTTATGTTGATATGATTCAAGGAAATTCAACCAGTGGGAAGAATAGGTTTCTTTTGAATTTTCTTCTTGCAAGTTCCTCCGAGCAGCTACTATCAGTCCTGATATATCAGTCTGGTGTCACACCTACACAATCTCATATCAGAGAGAAGATGAAAATGCCAGGAGTGAGTGACTGTTACCTGCCTAGATCCTCGCAATGGCTCCTAGTAAAAAAGAAGACACAGCGCACAAAGACACATGAATAATTCCAGCAGGCGCACAAGATAAAATTAAGAACAAGTCCTGCCTGCGCTTTCCCCCCTCCCATGATTTATTCAGTAATGTATTTCAGCTGTCAGTCTGCGGCCAATCGATGCCCTTAGCAAGACAAGTTCACACATAGCAGGAAGTTTAATAAATGATAGAAGAGACAGTGTGTGTTTTTCAGTGTTGTGCAAGTTACTTCCAAACTGTAATAGATTACAGATTACTTGCTACTTTTACTTAAAATTAATTCCTTACTTCCTTATTACTTTTGAGTTACAGACCATACCGTACCGTCTTCTTCTGCTTATCCGGGTCCGGGTCGCGGGGGCAGCAGCCTCAGCAGAGGGGTCCAAACAGCCCTCTCCCCAGCCACTTCCACTAGCTCTTCCAGGGGAATCCCGAGACGTTCCCAGGCCAGCCAGGAGATATAATCCCTCCAGCGTGTCCTGGGTCGGCCCCAAGGTCTCCTCCTGGACGGACATGCCCAAAATACCTCCAGAGGGAGGCGTCCGGGAGGCATCCTAGCCAGATGCCTGAACCACCTCAACTGGCTCCTCTTGACGTGGAGGAGCAGCGGCTCTACTCTGAGCCCCTCCCGGATGTCCGAGCTCC
>JAPQRQ010000013.1:10412481-10423187 GCA_037367365.1 Apogon talboti | reverse complement strand
GAGAGAGAGAGATGGAGAAACAAAGGGGAAAGCAAGAGTGTGCCACTGCATTTCAGTGACCTCCTATAGGGAAAAAAAAGAAACAAACATGGTGACGTTCAGCAGTCGTAAAGCATGACTGATGGCTTTCTTTTCCCATTCCAATAAACCATATCTTTCACAGAAATAAATTGCACAGCTCAGTGTAGTTTAAAAACCATTTTAATGCTCTTGAGGAAAATATGCAGCAGTTACCATCAACACTTCAGAAGTCATCGAAAACCAGATCCGTCTAAGTTATGATGAGGGATTGTGCTGTTTTTTTCACTGTTAAATGAACCATAAAGAGTAAGCAAGCTGCAAGAAATGTTATAGGCAAACAGTGCAATAATCTTCAGGATTAGAGTGAAACGGCAAACATTTGGGACTAGGATAGGGAATCGTCTTCTAATCATTCATGGAGTAGCTGCTGTTGACTCCAGGACACAAAATGGATCAAAAACATGATTTCAAGCTCCCCAATGCATTGTCTGTGGTGGCTAATATCAAGTGACCTGTTTGAGAAGTCCTCCTGTTTGTAGTCGACGATAAAACAACTTTCCAGGGATTATAGGAATACAGTTCCCAGGATCACAAGCTCATGAAGCAAAATAACACAAGTATAAGAGGTGAGAGGAAGGAACACATTATTTCCTGTTTTGTTTAGCACAATAACTTTAATCCAACAAGCCATGGGCATGACTTTGGTGAAGCACTTATTCTTCCAAGCTGAGAGTGCAGCAAAACAAGGGGTGGGGGAGAGTGGGGAAAATGGAAAACTACAAAACCATAACAACAGGAGTACAGCCTGAGAGGAGAAAAGTGGGGAAAATAGTTTTTGAGAAGATGGGCTTGTCTTTGGTGAATATTTGTACCTGAAGCACCATCAAGTAAACAGTAAACTATTTAAAAGTGAGGTTTCATTGAACAGACAGTTGAAGTTTTCATCAGGTCCGTTGCATGCCTCTGGCTTTATAATAGGGCGCTGCAGTATTTTAACATTCAATGTGCTTTCTACTCTTTGTTCTCATGTCCTTGACCTATTTCTGCCTCTCCAGAAGAGATACATTTATCGATTTCAAAAGTATAAAGTAATCTACATTCTGCTCTCTATTCAACCATTACTAGAGGATCATTGCACTTGCTTTTAGCCATTATGTTTTTTTAATACATGTCCCCATAATTACTGTGCCTGTTACTTCCTGCATCTGTTAGCAATGGTTCAACATGTTGTATAACTGTATTATCTGTTTTTTACATTCTTACTGCTAATAATTACTTTTTTTAATATATTACTGTAAATAATACTCTCTGTTAACACTATTATGGCTTGTTACATGACTTTGTAACTTGTTTCTTGCTGCTTCTTGGCCAGGTAATCATTGTAAATTGACCTACCTGATAAAATAAAGGATTATATATATATATATATATATACACACACACACAAAAGAAGAACAATAAAGCCACTCTTTGCTAACCCTTCATGTGCCAAAGTCACAATATTGTGACAAGCAACATAACCGGACAAAACAGACAGCATTTTGAAATCTTGATATCAAAGTTGAATATTTAAAAAAATAAACAAACAAATAAAAGGTTAACAGTGCTTGTGAATTAGTAATGAAAAACCTGTCTGTGGTCCAAACACGGATGAAATGCTGTTTTGACAGGGATGAAAAGAGTACGTAGATGCTTCAACCCAGGGGATAAGGTGTTCACAGTGGGGGACCTGTTGTGTCGCTGTCCGGTGCTGAAATCACAGACAAGGCCCAGGTTACAGAGGAGCTGTCCACATAGGAACCCACTGATGACTGATGTCGACACATAAATATTTCTCAGTCTCTGTATTAAGATCCAATCTGATTATATGTGAAGTATGCAAAGCAGTAAAAACATGATCATTGAAAAAACAGCGTTCATAAACCAAAGTTGTCATATTTACCATGACCTCCCTTTGCATTTAGCATGTCTTTAATCATTTTGTTCAGACAGTATGACATTTATTGCATTAATATACTGACGTTTTACACCAGGTTTCATTCAACACCTGTCAAATGTTTCTAGTTCTTTGTGCTGCTTCATATCGTCGGGTCAGAGGTCACAGTAAATACTGACTTTAACCTTTACAACCCAGTTAGCTCTGTTTTTTGGAGGTCTATGCACATAATTCTTGTATTTTCTTGCTGTATCTGAAGAAAAGACAATGAGAAATAAATATGTATAATCATTTCATCCCAGCAAAAACAAAAAAGTTAAAGATGGCCCAAGACTCTTGCACAGTACTTGCATACGTAGCATATACACTGCATATATACGTATATACTTACACTGGGTTTATGTGAATAGATATGATGCGTTTAAGGATCTTCTGAAACATTTGCTATTTTCTTATCCGCTTGCAATGCTCTAATAGAACTTGATGGCCAATAGGTGTTCTCGTGTTTCGCTCTCTATTAAAACTTTCTCCTTGTGTGAGGAAAAAAAAAAAAATAAATATTTTTTTGTTGTTGTTGTTGCAATCATCATGTCTCCTCACTAATCTCTTTGGTTGAACTACGCTGCATTTCAGGAAATGGGATTAGCATAATAGAACACTGATTAGCAAAATTAAATAGCGTGCGAGTTTTGTGAATTGCTGTGAGCAGACTGTTTTAATTTTTGTTTTGGATGTGTACTGATTGTTTTGTGGTAAAATGATTGAGGAAGGTTTTTTTTTTTCTCTGTAAATTCTGGTTTGACGAGCAGCCTGGTGCTAATTTGAGAAGCATGTCTTGAAAGTCTGCTTTAATTTATTGCAGTTAACTTGAGATGTAATCTCTGATTCAACTTTGCTTTTGGAATTGACGTGATTATTATAGAAATGACCAAAAAAAGCCACGGGTGGCTCAGGAGGTAGAGCGGGTCGTCCAATAACTGAAGGGTTGGCGGCTTGAAACCTGCTCTGTCCTAGTCATGTGCTGTTGTGTCCTTGAGCAAGACACTTCACGAACCTTGCCTCCAGTGCCACTCACACTGGTTCATGAATGCGTGTGAATGTTCGGTGGTGGTCGGAGGGGCCGTTTGGCGCGAATTGGCAGCCAGGCTTCCATCAGCCTGCCATAGGGCAGCTGTGGATACAAATGTAGTTTACCACCAGAGAATGAATGTGAGAGTGAATGAATAATGAATCAATAATGTAAAGCACTTTGGGCACACTACAGAAATCTAATCCATTATTATTACTATTATTATTATACAAAACAATAAAAATAGCAAAAATTCTATTATTCAGATTCAGATTCCAGTGCTGGATTGTTAAAGTAAAAACCATTATAAGGGACATGTTCACAGCTTTAGTAGAACAGTTGTAGTTTTACAAATTCACATGTCCTTGCATTTTTTTTTTTATGTTTGTCTGAACTTTAACCCATAAAGACGCAAACAGCTATCAGCGACCAAAACCATCTACTGATCTAAACTGTTTAATACCTGTTAATCCATTAATCCTATCAATACATGTAAATAATTGGTGTAAAATACAGTTTGTCATCTTTTCATGGTCATCAGATATGACCCATGTGGACGTTCAGAGGCTCCGTAGTTACCGTGGAAACACTGTCATCTTCTACAACATTGATTCACCAGCAAAACCCATGGAGTTGGATTAATGACAGTGGATGGACACACTGGGTTTATGTTCAGTTAATGATATATTTTACAGGAAAAAGTCACTTTTTCTTCAGTTTCCTCTGTTTCTGATACAGTAACCCTCAGCTTTAATCTGAGCTTTTATAAAGATCTATATGATCAGTGAATTAAATATAGGAATATACCTGATTTTCACAGAAAAAAATACTAAATACAGAGGATAATATTGCAATAAATGGTGATAAATCACTTAAGAAAGGTTCAATCTAGAGAACAATATATTTTGGAACTGCCTCCAAAGTAGCACTGGGGCTTTATGGGTTAAAAACCAGTACATTCCCAAACCCACACTGGAGTTTTAATCTTTAATGATGAAAACATAATATGGATTTGAGAAGTTCAAAGACATGAAAACTTTTGGCTTGAGGCGTGAACTGTATAAATGGATTTCAACAAACTCTGGGTACATTTTGTTTTTGAAGAAGCTTTTGAGAAGTACTTAGTTTGACACTGCTTTCCACACTTAATGTGAAATGATCCCAAATTTGCAACATTTCTGATGGTAATTGCACAAACCTTTGATTTTCTCCTTCCTTGATTTAAGAACATATTGTGATGTAATAAATAATCATTATGCAATTAACCCATAAAGACCCAATCCTCCACTGGTAAACAAAACCATCTACTGATCTAAACTGTTTAATACCTGTTGATCCATTAATCCTATCAATACATGTAAATAATTGGTGTAAAATACAGTTTGTCATCTTTCCGTTGTCATCAGATTTGACCCATTTGAACGTTCAGAGGCTCCGTAGTTACCGTGGAAACACTGTCATCTTCTGTAACATTGATTCACCAGTAAAACCCATTGAGTTGGATCAATGACAGTGGATGGAGACACTTGGTTTATGTTCAGTTAATGATATATTTTTCTTCAGTTTTCTCTGTTTTGATATAATAACCTTTAAATTTACTTGTTTTCATGAACATATAAATTGAATATCAGAAATTATGCATAGGAAAATATGTAATTTACAGTGAAAACTGCAACACATAGAGGATAATATTATGATAAATGGGTTAAGAAAGGTTAAATAGACAGAAAAATCCATTTAGGAATCACCACAAAAGTAGCTCTGGGTCTTTATTAGTCAAGAAAAGTGTGTATATATTACAGGATTTTTAGTTGAGCTCAGGACAGCCATGCCTCTCTGAATAAATCAAACCAAATGTTAGCATAGTAAAATGACAGGAATGGCCTCTGACATGTCCAGGTGGGACCCACGAGCTACTCCTCAAACCAAAGCTTGTAAAAACTAACCCCTGGGTGAAAGGAAATAATAGGATATGAAAACAAAATGAATGGCTCATTAAAGTTCATCACTGGTTTTTTTTAATTTATTGCTGAGGACTGACTGTGTGACACACTGCTGTTATCTGCCTGCTAGCCTGAAGCCTCTACTCTATCTTTTATAACATGTGCCATTTGGTGGACACTTAATCCTGCTGCATGTGAGATCAGAAAAAAACGGCGGTAGTGTAGTTTTTTCGAATCACAATATAACTGTGCTAGGCATCAGCAATGACAGTGCTCTAAAGATAGATGTTAGAAATCCTGTGCACAAAAATACTCTCTGATTCCTGGAGGTGTATTTTTGTAAATATGTTCATCTCCTTTTCTATACCATCTGCTTACCTGAACTGAACATGTGTTCATTTTCATTTCCAATGCATCATAAAAGCCTCAGACACACAACTAAACTCAACACCCTCCTCTCCCCTTCTTCCACAGCAGCACACACACACACACACACACACACACACACCTTGTTATCTGCACAGTGCATGTTCTCGTTGCATATCCAATACATCATTTGCTTTGCACAAACCAAGACGCCAGTGCCCTACTTCATAAAGTGAAGTCAGGGCAGCTTTCACTTGAGGGCATCTGAGTAAGTATTGACTAAGACATGGTTTTCTTCACATGTACACCCACGCACACACCCCAAGCCAATATTCATACCAATAGCATTTAACCCATCTCTGTTCTTGAGATGCATATTAATTGATAAGTACAGGTATATTAGAACCAACATCTGCATTCACTCCACACAAACTAAACCACATGAGCATTTTTTTGTTTTGCTTTTTTTTTTTCAACAATTCTCTAAATCTGACCATATAAACAGGAAGCTGTGCAATTGAAAAATCAATACATTTTCTTATAACACTGTCACTCAGGGAACATCATGCAAGCTTCAGAAAACCTAAGTATTTTACTGAGGTTACCTCAAGTGAAACAGGACAGCTGTGGCCTACTTTAGAGGCCAAAGGGTAACATTTACTTCAGGGTATGTGAATCATTCCATTCAGGAGTCATAGTATTACAGTAATAGTGTCACAGTTGTATTTATTATTGATTGAACAGTACAGAATATGAGCATATGAACAGACCTGCAAAGCTTCGTTGTATACATTTTCAACCTAGTATTGCAAAAAATATGGCCACACTGATGATTTGCATTTATAAATGTAGAAAAATAAAACTTCACATTGATTTCATATTTCATATATCAGCAAAGACCATGCCCCATACACTTCACCAGTGATATGAAATGGTTAATTTCCTGTCTCGTATTCGGATGTGATACACCGATAATAGATCTTCTTACTGTCAGCAACATTTTATCGCGATTTTCACTTGTTTAATTATATATTTCACTTGGGTTTGCCTCCTTCTGATCAGATTTGTGTTGTAAGATCCTGAGGGTTTTTTTGCCAATATAATCATACTCTATTTTTTCCTTATATATGTGCATGAGAAATTTCGTTTGAGTGTCAGAATTTTCAGAAGGTGTGTGGTTTGTGAGAAATGGGTCTGATTGAAATCTATTTAATGGTATAAACAGGACATTGAAACAGGAGCTCTTGTCCAGTGGATTGTCTTGTTCTTAAAGTGGATATCTTTAATATTTCTACTTTAATGGCACTTCTTAGGTCACTTTCTGATATTTTAGAGTATTAAGAATAAAGAGTTCTGGTATCATGTCAAAGATGTCAGTATACTGTATTGCAGAAATATTCACCCCAGTGGTTGGGATATCACTGTGAATGTAACTCAAGACTAAAGGGAGCAGTGAGTCACTCTGTCGGTCTAACATTGCATCAAAAATGAACGGCCAGGCCGAATTGAGGATGAGAAATGGCAGGAAACAACTTTCAGAGTTTAATAAAAAACAAAAGCCACTGTTATTTTCACCACTGGACACAGCTTTAAAGTAAAATAATTACATTTGATGCTGAAATGTGTATATGCAGTTTGGATGGCTGTAACTCTTTCACTGTTTGTGCAATTGAAAAAATTTCATTGGTTTCTGAAACCAGAGACATTGTGCTTTATAGGTTTTATTGGGTCATTACGGTAATTTCACTCATGCCTGTACTAGAAGCTGGAGAAGAAGCTGTTTTATCAGTATTATAACATGCAGTAAATTGTAAATGATTGCTCGATTTTGAAAGATCTGGAAAAAAAGTGCTCTGGAAAAATGGACAAATGGACTCACTCACAGCATATTTTCTAACCTTTTTAGCCAAAATAAGAAAAAAAAAAAGAAGTCCAGGTGGACCATTTTAGGGTTAGGGTTTAAAGGGTTAATGCAGGCTATGTTGTTCATGCTAGCGTTGTTTGTTTCTTTCTATCTAGTCATTAACATATATTTTTCTTCCATCAGAACTGCACCATAGCTGCACATATAAATGTTCTATAATATATTAAAGTGCTCACATTATATGTGAATCTGTTTGAATCTTACTAATGAAATTTTCCAGATGATTAATACATGACTGGATAAAGCTGTAAGAGTCACATCTACATCCAGGACACACTCTTTTAACTACAAAGTTGTGTTGCGCAGCCTGGAGACACGAAAGGCCAAGTTGATCGCAGACACAGATCAGTGGTTAGAGTGACATGATGGCGTACTGTCGCCGTAATGTTATGGAAATGACACAACTTGACATTAAGCCTCAGTATGTGACACTGGTGTTCCTTTCCACTCATTTACCACATCATTAATTTCCACTTAAAGTCTCAAACCACACTCATAGCACCTGCTGTTAAGAATAATTTGTGATCCTTGAAATCATGAAATCCATACTTCTAAGGCTTGTAATATTTTATGTGGAAAAAATAATATGGTTTGGAAGCAGTTCAAAGAGAGAACACTTTTGGCCCGAGGCATATTTCCAAGGAATGGGTTTCAAAAAGTCACTTTCTTTTATATATACCAGATTGAAAAAAGATTCTCTTTTTTTTCAGTTAAATTTTTTTCTCCTGCCTTTTGGCCTGACAACTGAAAATGTACCTTGAACCAATCATGTTCATTCAGGTGTGACACAAAAACAAACATGGCAACAGTTTATTTTATTTTTATTTTTTCTCAAATTGCAGGGATAAATTATAGAAACACTCTATAGCTTGAATATGACAACCTCATAATCATGACATTTTCTTTTTTGATCTGCAAACTATTATGCCCATATCTGTACTCACATAAGGTTTTTGATATTTTATGATGAAATCATAATATGGATTTGGAAACAGTTTAAAGATGGATGAAAAATCCTAGCTTTAGGTGTATACAAAGGAACAGATTTCAAAGAGTTGCTTTGGTTTTTAATATATATCGTCTCTTCCAGATTGCAAGCATTGATTTGTTTCTGCCACGAGACCGCTGTGATAAATATCCAGTTAATCTTCATTTAGCAGAGATGACAAAGCCGACTTTAAAAAGCTCTGGGAGAAATAACTGAAAACATACCTGATTATCCTAAAGATGTACAGCTATTTAAAGCAGCCTGGAGTTAATGGTACAGCATACTTGCATGTTTTAATGACCATTCACATGGGCTAATCTGAATGGAATATGTGTTAAGTGATGGTAAGGAAGAAGATGATAAACCTGGTTCGTGTGAATGACCATTGTTAGAGCCATTACAGGCCTACACAGCCATCTGGAGATGAGCTGTACTTACTGTTAGCACAGGTTGCTGCTCATTTATTTTTAATCATTTAATGCCTTTACCCACTGAGTCATTACCAGCTCCTACACTATATACGTAAAGTCGGTTTTTACATAGGTCCATATGGCAAATATTTGGGTTATATTAACTTTGGGTTGGAGCCGGTATATTCATTTCTCCTCTTTTATTGTGATACAACAAAAACATACAGGAAATGTGTGCGCTGCCTTAAAAAGACACACAACACACTGAACTAAATGGGCTCTAAAGGTTAAAGTCACTATTTAATGTGACCCCTGACCCCATGACAAGAAGCAAAAAAAGCAACTAGAAGTATCTGACATGTGTTGAATGAAATCTCATGCAAAACGTCAGGAAATGGATGCAATAAATTCCATATTGTCTGAACAAAAGGATTAAAAGGGCTAAAGGGATGCTAAGTGCAAAAGGAGATCACAGTAAATGCTACGTCTTTGATTTACAGAAGCTGTGTTTTGTTTTGCATCGTAATACAGACTGTGTGGTGATGATACCTTTACTGAACCAACAAACCGAATGTGAGGACTTTTACACAGCACTACGTATACTTTCAAGAGCCGTTTTTCACTTTTTTTTCTTCATCTGCAGTGGAAATACGAACACTAAAGTGGTGTAATAGGCCACCTGCAATTCTGTCTCACTATGTGGTGGATGCATATGGCAGCATGTTGACTTGAAATGTGGAGCTTTTTGTATTATACTTTTGATGTTTAGAATTAGTGCTTCCACTAATGACTAATTTTCAAACAACTAATCTTTCGACTGATTTTTCGATTAGTTGACTAATATAAACAACAAATTTTTTAAAATTCCGTGGCGTACTTACTTTGCAATGACTACGTGCACACCATATGACAGTACAAAGTGGAACTTAAGACACTTTACTAATTCCTCTAAGTCTCCCGATGTTGTCATTTTCCTTTTCCCTACCTTTTAGGAAGGACTGGACTGTCTTCTGCCGTCTTCACCCATTGGCTGAACACCAACAGGAAATAGAACTTTACAGACATGTTTTTGATTCCTTAAGGTCTCACAGTCTTGCTGTTTTTTTTTTTTTTATTTAAGCAATTAAATAATGGGCGAAAAGTGTACTGTAACGCAAGCGCTATTGAACATGTACAGAGTAAAATATTACTGAAAATTGATTAGTAATGCCTTACACTACTGAGTTACAGCAAAAAGTAATCTGTCACTGTAACGCATTATTTTTATAATACGTTACTCCCAACACTGATCTGGACCAGCCAATGTAGCCACTCTTGATTCTTCTTGAGCTGAAAAACTTCTCACCCTGAAAAAGAAGCTTTAAAACTTAATGCAGTGTGCTAAGAGGTACAGTCATCCTCAGTTACTGCAGTGTGGACTCTACTCAAAAAGTGACAAAGCAGTGTTCAGACTATAAATAACTTAGAGACACGATTATATATTTATACTCCTCCTTTCTCTGTCAGTCTCTCAAACACAAACTATAAGGCTACATTGATCGCACATATCTACGAGTTATACCTGAGAGTATCACCGATATAAACCAATGCTGGCTGTACTGATGCTGTCTGACGCCAAGTTAGGCTTTCAGTTTAGTTTGAGACAGTTGGTTTAGGTGTATTTTCTCAGGATCAACAATTCCTTAACTAATTTTCTAGAAGTTTTTGTGTAGTTTGATTAAAATAAACCTCAACCCATAAAGACCCAAACATTCACCAGCAACCAAAACCACCTACTGATGTAAATGTTTAATACCTGCTGATCCACTAATCATATCAATACTAGGGCCGATTATAGCGTATTGCTGATTAATCAATATCGTTCAATATGTAACCGATATGTAACCGATATCTTAACTTTTTTAGTTGCGCCCCTTTTTTTTAGAGGCACCTTGAACGCACCATCACTATCTCTCGGCGTTTTGTTAAAACTAGTGTTTCCTGTGGAATCTCTTGGTGTGGCAGTGTGTAATTGGGGGAGTGGGGTGCACGTGCAGGTCGGCCAGTTTC